>JALBCR010000394.1:0-297930 GCA_030710515.1 Abscondita cerata
CAATTCTTAGAAGCGTGACATAAAAAACTAGCATTATGTGTAATTTTTTTAAATCAAGATAGCACCAATATTTTTAGGCAGAATTTGTAAGTTAAGTTTGGTGGTGCAATGTTTGTTTGAATTTTTTTTTAATTTTATGACACGTATACACTTAATCTTAAGCAAAAATATTTGTATGGGCTAGTTCACACATTCCAAATATGCCACCGCATACAGATTGATTCATCAATCTGAAAAGTACCGATGAAAACAAATTTGAGACACTGTTCACTTAGTTAAATGAGCAAAATGAGCAAGAGTCGTGTTACTAAAGTTTAACCGTTGACTGAAAATTTCTCATTAACTTTCAACAGCGTCCCAAATTTGTTTCTCAATATTTTGATAATAATGTTTTCAAATGACTAATGACAATTTATTGTTAAAATAATTTGTTTAAACAAATTATGCAATTTATTTAAACAAATTAACAGAAAAAATGGTATGCAATAACATGTTTTTAGGTCATTCGACTTTTATATTTCAGGAAAAATGTTATTTAATGTTAAATAATTTTCAATTTTTTAAATAATAGTGTGGTTCGATTATATACAAACTTTGGAAAAAAATATGATCAACATTTTTTTTACTCACAAGTACGAATTTATTATAATATGATTTTGTTTTGAAACATGTAAAAAATAGATTATTAACATAACTATCATTTATCATCAGTATACTATATTTGTCATATACGGCGCGTCTGCTTTCGGCATTTCTGCAGCATGTTCACCTACTTTTTATCTCATCTTTCACTGCTTTAACATTGGTTACATTGTATTTCATAATAACATTAATATTAATTATCAAGAGTTCATATTTAGTCTAAAAACCATTTGCTTTTATTAAATTAGAAACGTTTTGTCTCTGTACATAAAAATAATGCACCATTTAAAATTTAATAATGAATTTTATGAATATCGTTATGTTAAATATTATTGAAATTATATATTATACAAGTATTTAATTAATGGTTGATATCTTTTCCCCATTGAAAAACGAGATCGGTTAAATTAAAAAACAAAAAAGTTTGCAAAAAAATACTTATTTTATTGCAAACTTTATTCATTACTAATAGAATGTAATACAACTATCTCTATAGTTACTGAAATGTAACGCAAAATTGTTCTGATTCAGAATACAGCAATTCACTAAGTTTGGACGAGTCAAAGTTCTACCCATATTTTTTCTGAAAAACACTGGATAGAGCAATTCAGTTTATTTATACATGCGTTTCCAATTAGAACTGAACAAATCAGTTAACAGTGTGTTGACACCGTAGGTAAGAGGTTAGCTTCTACCCCAATGGCTCACAGGCTCAAATAAAATTATAATAAGATTTCATTTTGAAAATTTATATAAATCTTTACTAAATTGTGATGAACTTTAGTTAGATCATCATCTTCTTTTGGAAGGAGCAGATCATATTGCTACACTAATAGAAAATAATTTGTAGAAATCTGTAGTTAGTGAGATGACGACCATTAATTTATCAATATCGCGTGCTGTGCGTATTTTAACGCAACTTATCCAGTGCCGCGGCGAATCACTGGCCAGAATCACGAACAGCATCTACATACTCAGACGCAAGTCTACAGAATTACTGCACAACGAACCTCAAACTTACTCTATGTAGGGGTTGATTAGGGTGTCTCACTTACCTTTAAAAAGAAAAGGTCCTTCGAGTCACAGTCAGGATTGCCAGGCGCCACTCTAATCTTTTACATATTTAAATCAAATGTTCACCAAAGAAAAGGGAGAAACGTAAACACTTGGAAGCAATAAAAAGTAAAACCTTTATTATGGGTTCTCTATTGACTTTAAATTATACACGGGTTATTGGCGTCTTAATTCTAAATCGTTTTTCGTATCATAACCACGATAAAAAAAGAGTCACATGTACAAACGGACTCCGGTACCAGGCGAGACAAAAGATATTCCACCGCGTTCCTAAAACTATTACAAATTTGGTTCGAACATGTTGAACTGCCAAACAGAATTTAATGCACACAAAAAATAAAATTACCCCTAGACGCTTCTGCCTAATATAAGTCTATCACGCGTACCCACATCAAAAGTCACTTAACCTGCAAGTTTACAAGTAATCAAGTAGAGTACTTACAGTTGGGGTTTTCTTTTCTTCTAATCCATAAAACGAAAAATAATGAACGAAGAATAATGAACTAGGAACCATTTGCTAATCCGAAGATCTCGTTAATTAATGCATTCTCTTACGGTATTGCATTTTCCTTGAATACTTCGCTGAACTTCAAGAGGCAGTCACTTCACCCGCTGAGCGGTTATTTCCATCATTTGAAAAATCGAACGATACCCTCTTAAGGCATTTGCGAAACGAAAGTTCCTTTTGTTTAAGGCCCACCTTTAGCTTAACTTTGCACTCATGCCTTGATCGTTATACGTAATTAAACGCACACTTTTCGGCACCCAGGCGGTTGTTTTAATTTTAATTAAAACAACATAAATCCGTGCTATTTGGTACATGTCTAATAGCTACATGTTACTCGCCGTGAGTCTGCTTAGAAACTAAAACTTTTAAAAACTATTAACACTCAAAATATTTGAAGGTCTCCTCTTTATCATTTTCTACACAAAGAACGTTACAAAAAATTATTGCGCAAACATTTTCTCAGAAATAACAAAACGAAACCGAACACTCAGAATTTCCGAACGTAGTCAAAACAAGTCTCTATTTAATTGATGTAAGGCGGCCGCCACCAAGCTATTTTCCAAGGAACAAACAAAGAAACCATTGAGATAGCAAAACAAAATGCGACATTTGATGTTAGTTCGCGTTTGACTTTTGAAACGCAAAGACCACCAGTGCTCGCGTACCTGCTGTGAACCAGTGATAAATATTATCATTGACCGCAAGGTCTGTGATACGGCAGGGAAGTTAACACAAGTATTTATTTATTATCATTTTACATTCTTCATTTGAATTAAATCTTAAATTAAGCAAAACTTAAACAAAATCTTTTAATCTTGATTTGATTTGATTTAAATTACTAAACAATGTAGCATGGTTTACTCACAACCTAGTTCTTGCTTCTATCCAAATTAATCTGGACAACAACAGCAATTTCAATATCAGAATTATAATGCACCAGTACAACCTTTTTCGCCACATTTTCAATTAACTCAATACCCACCAAATCCTTATCTACAGACTACAAATACGTATACAATAAATCATCAACAACCTAACAGTCTTCTAGCCTGTAATGAAGAAGGAAATGAATGGCAAGTAGTCAACCACACTAAAAAAAGTAATAACTACTAATAACCATTTACAAGAGAAAAAAGACATTATTAGATAGATAACCCTGTGCAAATAAATAATAAATACGACCCACTTAATATAGAAATAAACGAAGAAGAAAACACCACGCAAGAAGAAACTACCAAGAAAGTTCTTAAACCCCCACCTATTTACGTATCTGAAGTTCAAAAGATCAACCCCCTAATAGGGCTACTTAACAAAATCGCGAAGGATAGTTACACCTTAAAAGCATTAGGTAACAATGAAGTTAAAATTCAAAGTAGTACAAGCAAAATCTATACAGCTATTATAAAAATCTGATGAATAAAAATACAAAATTTTATACGTACAAGCCCAAACAGGAGAGAACATTCAGATCACTCAACAGATACTGAAGAGATCAAACAAAACCTAAAAGCACTTGGCTATGAAGTAGTTAATGTATGGAACATAAAACAACATTCAACTAAAAGTCCACTCCCTATGTTTAGTGTATGCATAGTATCCCACTCAACTAAAGGCTGCCCAAGGAAAAACAAAGATGATCAGATTAAATTGTATACTGTGGCGGAAATCATCCAGCAGTGTACAAACAACTACAAAAACTTTTTCCAAAACTAAGACGCGAAGTTACCATGCAAATGCGCAAACCAACTCAAACATATCGAATTCCTGAGATTTCGTATGGAGATCAAGTAATACAAAATAAATAACCTACACAAAACTTAAACATCAATACAGTATCACAACCACAAGTCACAAGACATGGAAGAGGTGAAATCCATGATGAAAAGTTTAATCACACAAATGGGGGCTATGATGTACCTTCTAACCACGTTAATCGACAAAATACAATAATGGCTCAACTATTAAAAGTAGCTGTTTGGAATGCCAATGGCCTTAGTCAACATTCGCAAGAGATTCAACTATTCTTTGAAAATAACCACATTGATATATACTCCTTATATCTGTATCTCATTTTACCAACAAAACCTACATCAAGCTTCCTAACTACTGCATTTACAACACAAACCACCCTGATGGAACTGCTCATAGCGGAACAGCTATTATATTAAAATCCAACATAAACATCGTGAACTAGATAAATACGAAAAATCACATTTCCAAGCTACTACTATCTAAGTGGAAGGCAAGAAAACAACCGCAGTCTATAGACCTCCAAAACACTCAACAAAAAGACGACTACTCTAATTTTTTCCAAGATCTAGGGGAATAGGTTCATAGCGGCCGGAGATTTTAATGCAAAGCATCAAAACACGGATCAAGAGTCACAAGAACCAATGGACGGGAACTATTAGTAACGATACCAGCAAATAATCTAAACTACTTATCGACTGGGGAACCGACCTATTGGCTCACATATCGCCGGAAAACCCCTGATCTAATAAATTTTGTGTTATTAAAGGAATAAATATAAACCCTTTTACAATCAAATCGTGCCTACAACTAGCTACTGACCATTCGTCTCTTATAATAACCATTTCATTCAAAGGTAATACATGTAACAAACGTGACTAATACTATGTACTACTAAAACAAATTGGGATTATTTTTGAACTAACTAAAGGATAACATAAATCTAAAAATACCACTTAAACCAAACACGACATAGAAAAAGCTGTAATCGAATTTACCAACACAATTCCCACAAGCTGCATGGACAGCCACACCCACCAAGAAAACATCAGCACCAATACCTGCCCCTTTATCTTAAAAGATAAAATAACTGAAAAAAGACGCCTGAGGAAACGTTGGCAAACTACTCGATCAGAAGCAGACAAACGTGCCCTGAATCGATCCTCAAAACAATTAACAAACCTATTATTATTACATAAAAATAAAGGAGTCGAAAACTCTCCGATTACTCGCTCTGGAAAGCGGTTAAAAAATTAAAAGGCCTATAATCACCTATTATCAAACCAAATGGTCAATGGACTTGCAGCAGTAAAGAAAAAGCAGAAGCCTTTTTGAGCACTTAACTAACGTATTCAAACCTTTTCTAGTTAAAATCCTGAAATGGACGCTAAAAAATGAACTTTCTACAATGCTCCTTGTAAATGAGTCTTCCCATCAAGCTATTTAAGATCTTAGAAGTACAAGATATAATAAATAAGGCACTAATCCCAAAAAGCGCCAGGCTTCAATCTTATCACTGGGGAGATTTTCAAACAGTTACCTGACATTGTTGTCAAGCGATAACCCAAATATTCAACGGCATTCTCACTATTAGATACTATCTAGTTTCTTGAAAAGTGGCTCAAATAACAATGATACCGAAACTTGGAAAAACACCTACTGATCCCGCTTCATATAGACCAATTAGCTTCCTTCTAATTCTCTCTAAAGTTTTTGAAAAGCTACTTCTAAAAGACTGGATAAAAAAAATTAATACCCAATCACCAGTTTGGTTTTCGACGACAACACGCAACTGTAGAACAAGTTCACCGAATAGTAGAACAAATACATATCGACTTCGATAAATATAGATATTGCCCGCGGCGTTCTTGGATGTATGTCATGCCTTTGACAAGGTCTGGCACCTGGGACTACTATATAAACTAAAAACTTCTGCCACACCAATCCTATAAAGTACTAAAATCTTACCTTTCAGACCGGTATTTCTACGTGAATCGCCATGGCGAATGCACGAATCTACAACCCGCTGTATCTGGAGTTCCCCAAAGCAGTGTTCTGGGACCTACACTGTACTTGCTGTTTACGGTTGACATTCCCACTACGAGTACAACTACAACTGCTACCTTTGCTAATGGCACAGCTATCCTGGTATCACATACTAACCCTGACACAACTCCTACAACCTGCAAGTCTCCCTCAACAAAATCCAACAATGGCTAAAAGTATGGAGAATTAAGGTGAATGAAAGCAAATCCCAACACATCACTTTTACCATGAATTGTGACAGCTGTCCGCCGGTTACGCTCAATGGACAACAACTCAAACATGGCGATTCTGTAAAATATTTAGGACTCCATTTGGATCAACGTTTGACTTGGAGAACTCATATATTCAATAAACGTGAACAACTTGGTTTACAATAGCGGAAAATCTATTGGATGATCGGAAGAGGGTCTAGACTATCATCAGAAAACAAACTCTTGCTCTATAAAGTCACGTTAAAGCCCATCTGGACGTATGGGTGTTTCTCTGTGGGAAACAGCCAGTAATTCCAACCTAGCCATCATTGAACGATTTCAAAGTAAAGTGTTACATGCTATAGTTAGTGCCCCGTGTATGTGTCAAATAAAATGATCTCAAGTGATTTGCGTATACCCACTATCAGAGAAAAAATAGAAAAAAGTGCCCAAAGATATAAAAACCGATTATTGACACATTCCAATCAACTAGTAAACAGTTTGATGGAAGAACCTCGTAAACCAAAACGTTCAAAACGATTTCAACCTAATGAATTTCTAACACGTTTTAACCCATAATATATAATTAGTTCTAAGCTTTACTACTCACTTGTATATAGCCTAGTGAAATTTATAAACAGTGGCTTGTTAGAATCTTACTCTACAGGCCCTTAAGTAACTGGCAGTGTAGACTGCCGCTTGCAGCTATTATTATATGTTTCACGCTAAGTATTTATTGCCTCTTGTAATCAGGACAGATTGTATAACAAATGAGTTCAATAAAAAAAACATGCGATGTTTAAATTCGAAAAAATCGAGTGTGAAAACTATTAAAATAAGGGTTTCATCAAAACCCTAATTGCGTGAACGTGCCGATAAGCTATTCTCTACATAAACTGAATTAAAAATATCAAATGACCAAAAACAATATTCCGACGAACATGACCATGAAACACACGTACATTGCAACGTAACGAAATAATAATAAAACTATAGTGTATTCCAATTCAAAAGAACTCTACAAACCAAAATCATTTGAGCGTACAAAAAAAACAATTTTTCACCCAAACAGAGGTGACAACTGGAAAAAACAAAGCGTAAGCGTTTCATTTCTCTCGAAGAGCAGAACAAAAACTAATAAAATAGTCACCTCCACAAATGAATAATATTTACCTCACGTGATGAATAGTTTGAAGACGAAATCTAAAAACGTTTTCCAAAATTCTTACCGTAATTATAATTATTAAGATTAAAAGAATTAAATATCTACATTTATAGAAGAACTTTCGATTTTTTAAATTGAAACTATAAATAATTTAAATCAGTTTAAAAGTTTTAATTAATCTACGACAAGTAAGTGGGGTGACATCTAAGATCCGAATAGCATCCTTCTCGATTTCATGGGTGTGCATTATTTAAAGTGACGCTATTAAGAGCAAATACGTCATAATTGATTATCACAAGGTCATATCTATTAAAGTGCTCTTTCTTTTGTCTGTTTCCGACCTTGTGAGTGTCCAGTTGGTTACTAAACTCTGTTAAGGGAATATAATATTGATCATTCTATACGCCTCGTGCTTACGCTGGCATAATTTTTGTGTCCTGGTAGTTTCACTTTGGTATGGTATCAGCAAAGGCTCTACAATTTCTTTTTTACTGAATACTTAAGGACAATAACTTCAACTGAAAGAATTATTTCCATTTAAGAAAATAGGAACGAAAAGTACTCCTCGAATAATAAAAAATACACAGCGATCGTAATAAGACATTTTTGTTATTTGCATGGAATACTGATGTGAATGTTCTGAAATTTGAACTTAACTAAGTCTACTAAAATTGATAAATAAGACCAATTCTCAATATTTTGCTTCGCCTTATAGATTATTAGAAAAAAGTTGATATGAATATTTTTTAAATTTATGTTCCGACTTTTTATAACAAAATTCGCATTTTTAGTTTTTGGATTAACTTATTATTCAGTTTTTTTTAAATTAATTTAAAGTCTATAAAATCTAAAAAATTTATAAAATACAGAGTTATCGGTTTTGATAAAAAAAATTAATTTTTTTCAAAAATTAAATTAAATTTGATTTAAATTTATAGCTTTGCCATTAACCTAGTTCAATTATTTAAATATAGATTTAGTGTTAAATTTACTGATCAGTGCGCTAAATCAATTAGAAACTGTCGATTTTGCCCGAGCGTCAAGTGCAGTAGGTACCTATAAAAGCTTAGGGCCTTAATTGTTTTACAAATTAATTCGACCAATAGGTGAACAAGTAAAAGTTTATCTTGTGAGAAAAAAAGCGACGCAATTATATACAACCTTAATCAACAATTTATTGTGTATGTTTATGTGCGAGAACAATCTAATAAGAATAAATATCAACGGTAACATAATTAAGTAAAGTTATTTTTTTATTAGAGATTGGATTTGCAGATTCATGTTAAGGCAATTGAGTAAACATGACCTGACGGAAGAGCTTAAGACAAACTTGAAAGTAGTTTTTTTTCTTGTTTAAGAAGTTCAGGAACTGTATAGAAAGGTAGTTTATAATATATTTGTAAAATGTATTTTGATCAAAAAGGATTATGCTGCCAGACAGTAATTTATATGTTACAAAGATGATCGAAATCTATATTGCATAGAAAACTTACATTTATTCTTATGTATCCATTTCATATGACAAAAACAAAAAGGAGAATTTTTTCGGAGAAGTTGATAAAGAAATTAATTATTGGAATATAAAAGCAAATAATTGTGAAAGATGACAATTTTGATTTCGTCTTTGTTACAAAGCATAAAGGTTCGTAACATGACATGGTAGGTAAGTTTAATGTTTAAAATGGAAGGTTGGTACAGTTATTTGTTTACATGGCTTACTTTGTGTAAAAATAAATAATACATATATAATAACTTAGTGCAATACAATAATTTTCAAATATGCAGGGATTTTTACCTGTTACACATAATTGAAAGCAGAAAAAATTTAAAATTATAAAATCCAAGACCGCGCTCATTTAAAAAATACAGTTACTAGCACTACCTATTTTAAAAATTTTAAAATTAATTCATTTTTTGAACATTATTATGGCTTTACTTTTAACAAAAAGCAATTCATGCTAACGAAAATAATGGATTTCCCAGCAGAATTTAAAATAGCATAATAAATGTACATCTTTGCCCATTCAACCATTGTATCTTTCTTAATCAACTATAAATACTACATCACACCATTTATAGAGACTTGGGCCCTATTTAACATTGCTTTACACTTTGCATCTTGCATTTTTCGTTTTGAGAAAAGTAAAAAGTTTTATGTTCCACGATCAATTGTAAAGTAGAATAAATTAGTCAAAATTTTATGTTTTTACAAAATATTATTTTTCGCGGTTGGCGATAAATTGAATGTCATTTTCGTGACACCAAATTTTCAAGCGTGCGCGGGAAAAGAAAAAAGAGGCTTTAGCCCAAAAGTTGACGGTTCTAGAAGAAATAAAAAATAACAAAATATATTTTCTCAAGTTTCAAAGGAAATAAAGTGATAAAATCAACGCATGGCAAAACGTCCTAAATAAAACCAAGTGGTTAGGTTTGGTTTGGTGTTTGAAACAAAAGAGTCGTTCCATGGTGAATATTAAGTATATTTTTCCCAATTTAAAGTAATTTTTACATTCAATTTAACCCAGGTTAGAAGAGATAATGCCAGGCGCACTAGAAGAATTCCCCAATATTGGATGGCTTGGATCTGCTAGAATCAGATTTGCCGTCATCTCCAATAAAAGTAAAAACTTTTAAAAAGAAGGGAAAAACAGTGCAAAATCATCAGTTGGTGAAGAATATATTGAAGAGAGCTGGCGACTAAAATTAGAACTTCTTAGAATTACCATTTACAAATAAAACTCGAAGCTCTTAAATTGGAAACGGAATGGGGTTTAGCAAAGTTTACCGATGAAAAATTGAATCAAATATTTAATTTCTAAAATACCTCAAAAATTGGTTAATTTTTTCCTCTGTTTCAAATTCAATGTTTTGATTGCCATTATTTCATTATTAGTATCTTCATCATTCATTGGAATCCATTCGTCATCTCTATGCGCCGTTTTAGCCACATTATGCAATGTCGGACATGCTAATAATACCACCTTGACTGCTTTTTGAGGTCTTAGTATCAAGTGATTTAAAGAAGAGAACTTTTATTTTAAAATACCATATGAATCTTCTACCAATTTTTGTGTCCGATTATGGGCGATGTTAAATCTTCTTACATCTTGACTATCTAGATTTCTGCGCAACGGAGTTGGATAAGCACTATCACCAAATCTCAATTCCTTTTTCAAAACTTCTGTATGTGGCTGCATTTCTAAATACTCTAGCATCGTGAACACTTCGAGGTCAATTGACATTTACAGCATAGAAGTAATGGTTATAACATACAATATAACAAGTGATCACCGTAACGATTTTCGATGTTAATCAAAGTACCGTCAACGCATCCACAAACATACGGAAAAAGTACCTTTGTCTACAAACTCATAAGAAATACTTATATGCATTTTGAGGCCAACGTACAGTTCGGCAGACAGTACAGAAACTGGAAGTTTTCACCAAGAATTAGTGAAAATTCCAATAAATTACTTAGAATTCCTGCATTTGAAAAAACATTTCTTAACATTATTGAAGATAAAACACCGACGTGCACAAGAGTAGAGCAAATAGATTAGGTATTAATTACGCGACAGTATGACAAGTTCTAAAGAAACAAGGTGTCCATATCCTGGACAAAAGTAGAAGGTTTGGGACATGAAGATTTCCTATCAAGATTGTCGTTTTGTCGTTGGTTTCTTCAATGTTGCAGTCTTCAAAGGTGTTTTGAAAAGTTTATTTTATTTACAGACAAAGCTTGTTTCTTAAGGGACGGTGTATTTAATTCTCTCAATAATCACTTATGGTGTGATAAAAATCCCCACGCAACACTTTTATAGTGTGCATTATAGTACGTCGAATTGGGCTAAAACGGATATCTGAAGCACTGAATATTTCATACGAATCATATGGTTCACGTCAATTTGGACATGAGAAAAATTGCTGCAAAATGGATCCCCAAATGTTTGAATGTTGACCAAAAGCGTGCAAGGGTAGAAGCATCGCGTTCGATCTGTGCTTGATTTGAAAACGATGTAGATTTCTTAAACCGAATTGTTACTATGGATGAGACTTGGGTACATTTCTACAATCTAGAAACAAAGCAACAATCGATGGAATGGCGACACTCTGGTTCTCCAAGACCTAAGAAGTTTCGTGTCCAAAATCTGCTGAAAAAGTTCTTGCTTCAGTTTTTGGGATTGCCATGGTGTAATCATGATTGATTTTTGGATAAGGGTAGAACAATAACTGGAGATTACTATTTGACATTACTGACCACTCTACGGGAAAATATTAAAGAGAAAAAAGCGGAAAGCTATCCAAAGGTGTTTTGTTTTTGCAGAACAACTCCCTGCACACAAATCTCATGTTGCCATGCAAAAATTTGTGATTTAGGGTTTGAATTACTAGAACACCCCCTTATTCACCCGATTTGGCTCCGTCCGACTATCACCTCTTTCCTCAACTGAAAAAAGTTTAAAAGGTCCTACATTTTCTTTCAACAAGGAGGTAATAGAAGCTGTGGAGGTCTGGTTTTGACATTGAAATTTTGTTTGGTTCTGTAGTAGGCTAAGAATTTTTCAATATATCCTGGTATGTTTTGAAAGAACAGTTTAAAAAGCAGTCTCTAAAAAAATTTCTACAATACTTTGAATAAATGATCTAGACATTGACTTTTTTTAGACCAAAAGTATATTTGATAGTTTTTGTGTAATTCAAATATCGTTTTCCTGGCAGCAAGCACCCCAAAACAGTAACGCATATCTGAAAAGATACTCAAATAGAGCGCAATATGTCACCCTCCATTTTGTACTCTAGACTTATGTTTTAATGCGTAGTATGTAAAAGACAACTTCTTTGCTAGAACATCAATGTGAAAAAACTATCTCCAAAAATTCACTAAAATTAAGATGACTTTTTAAGTTCTTTATTTTGAACTCTTTCACGTGATTTTAGTGTAATCTGCTAATAGTGTGAGTTTGCATAAATATTCAAAGTTTAGTCATTTATAAATCATTTTTGTCCATTCTTGGAAAACTCCATAGATAACTTAAATGGAATTTTTGTTTTGAAATATTGTTTGCTATTGCTTAAATACATTGTAAACCATTTGAAGCAATTTCCTCTGTAGGTACTGTCACAGTACTCAGTTTTAAGTACAATTTCAAGTCTTGCACAATCAAACACAGTATACAGCCCTCTTAGAATTGAGATTAATTGAAATTAGGACTATTATATGTTTTATATTCTTCTCTTATTAGAGTAAATAAGTCAAGAAGCCAAACTGACTTACTAATTACTAAATTACATCACACTGTTTGTGAAACAACAATAACCTGTTTTAAATAATGTTTCCATTACTTTTTAAATCTCTGATGACAATGCTTAAATCCCCGTTTCCACAACTGGATGAAGATGGTCGTTTTTAATACCTACAATCTAGGAAAATCTCTTTACAACAAAATTTATGAATTAGAAGTGTTAATACAATTATACTTTTTATATACATCAAAGAACTCGTGTTCCTTTTTTTTCAACACCGTTTTTTAGTTTTTGTGGAAAATGCATAAATTCACTACATTCTTGTCCGGATACAAACAAAATTAATAAGTATTAACAATAATATTTCTTTGTATTGTAACCAATAGCAACATAGGAGATTTTTTTAATATTTACTAGTGCATTATTGATTTTTCCAATAAAATGTTTACTTTCATTTGTAATTATTTAACTTTTATAGATCGATATCTCGTACAACAGATGTCGACATTTGGTCACTTGCATTTTTGAAGTGTCGATAATTGGTACATGATATATTTTTTGAATAAAACAACAAATTATAAGATACCAGTGTAGGAATAGTAAATATGTAGTTGAATGTTGAAACAAAACATTAAACTAAATAAGATTAAATTTTCATAAAGCTATTGCTAAAGAAATTCCAACAGTTTACAATTAACTTTGACAAATTGCTTAAGGTGTCGATAATTGGGATGGTTTCCTTACGTTTCCTCGCCCTTCTTGTAGGAGAGACAATCGTGTTTGACAAACGAAAGTTGTTTGGTTGAGTAAAAAACTTGTCTAATTTTTTAGCTATAAACTTAATCGACCGAAGTACCTTAATAATTTTAAAATGTTGTATAAAATTAATTTGAAAATTTAAAAATAAAATTAGTAACACAAATGTATTATCAAGTTTTGAAACTAAAACTTAATTTTACTTGAAAGCAAAGCTTAATAAATCAAAACTAGTCAAACTTTAGTTAATTCAAACCTATTTATTAATTAGAGTAGTAGGTGTTTAATTCCATTAGAATTAAATAAGGATTATTAAAAACCAAAATAGTAAATTAAAATAAACTACTAAACAAATTGGCATTGTAAAAATATTTTTGAAAAAAAAACAAATTAATGTCAATAACAACATCAGAAGATTTTATTGCTTTCTAATTACCAAAGCAAAAATGTTGGTTTACTTCTAAAAAATAAATTAAGCCAGTTAATTTTATCAACCGCAGTGTTTAAACTGCCACAGCATAAAAGACTAAAACAATAATTAAATAAACATTTATCTTGCTTGTATTTTTTCAAAATTATCATTTGAAACGCGTATCAAAGTAGGGAAAAAATATATTCCCAGTTTGCGTACACACAAGCATATACGCATATATCGCTAAACAACCTAAAATCATAAGAAAACAAAATATTTTTTCTTTGAACTAGTGAAATTTCAATAATTGTTATTTATAAGAATTCTGCGAATAATTTATTTTGCGCATTAAACAAATTACAAGCGTTATTTTAAAACCTTCAAAATAAATAAGAAAAATGACAAACATAAGAAGATTTCACGATATTACGAAGAAAATAAATTTTAAAATTAAAAAATACGTACTTATTATAAATATTTGACATCAAATACAATTACCGCATAGTTATCAAATATATTATTTTTCAAATAGTCTACAAGATTATATGTTATGGATTAATATTATTTAAATTAGGGAACGTAATTTTAAGAAAACGCTTTCGCGATTATATACCTACGTGTTGCATTGAAATTCTCCAAATTTAAAGATTAAAATAAATCGACAAATTAAAAAATTTGTTTGAAATTAAACTTTTGCGTTAATGTTTGCATTTAAATTATACAGTTATTTAATTTTAAAAAGTAAAAAAGTAAAACTCTAATAATTTTTAACGGTTTTAAGTAAAATTCTAAAGTGGAACAAAAAATAAACTTTGCATTTTTTTACATTCTATAAAAATAGAACCCGACATATACATGTAATGCACTTTCTTAAAAGCTTTTTCATGATACACCTTAAGAGGTTCGACGAATACCTACCACACATTTGCAAAAAAAAAAAAACACGTGAAATGAATAAGTTTTCTGCGCTTTATTATTTATATTTTAAACGGGAATTAAAAATTCTTACCTTAAATAAAAGTAGGAACGGAGCGGACAATTTTAACCATATACTCGTACGGTGTGTTGCGGTTCAACAGGCGTTAACACAACAAGATCGCAACAGGATTACTCTTCATGCCTTTATCCTTTACGAGTCGCCTACGAACACGGTGGGGAGAAACTGCTGTGATTGGTGAAAATTCTTTGCGCATTTCACTATAATCATATTTTCTACATATCATTTGCAATGTATCACGTAAATATTACGGCTTAATATTACTTGATAGATTATCAGTATCTCTAAAATAAAATTTTAGGTAGAGATAGAGTACTGGATGTGTCAAACTAATAGACGTCCCCAATTAACTTTTCTTAAAAACCATGTTAAAAATGACGTTTACAAATTATCTAACATCGTCAATAAAATGCTTTAACAAACAAATTTTCTTTTTCGTAATTGCTTTATGCAGACCTTAACAACTACTTCTCTTAAAAAACTTCTAAGGTTCCAACCACAACAATGAAATGGAACAAAGTCATTATTTTTATTTTTGTTTTCAACTGAAATCGCTATTCTGTAGCAAAAACCGTTAAAAATGTACCAACAAATCAGCGGACTTAAAATTTAAATTTGAACCTATCACGACAGTTTTTTAACAACCGGCTTAATCAGCGTTTGTGCAACCAGGCATGAATCAATTAATTCATATCAACAAAGAATATATACAGTCTGTCCATTTAGTGTGTAATTGTCCGATTATGAGCTCCCAGACTACTTTTCCGAAAAAGTGTGAGCAGGCTTCTCAAATAGACTGAAACTTAAACATTTTAAAAATATTTTCATATATACAGAGTGATTCAGAAAAATGTAATCAACCAAAGTTGATTATTTTTAAATATAACACCCTGTATATTTTTGGACCGTCGAATAAAAATTTTGCGTGCATTTGACCCGTAAATCATATCCCTAGCTTCAGCGGTTTTTCAAATTATTGGCTCTTATTATTATAAAGACTTAAATACTTTTTCAAGTAGTTGTTTAAGTGTATGATTTTTAAATTATACAGGGTGAATCGTTACCAACGAAACAGTAAAAAGTTTTACAAATTTTGTCATTTTAGTAGGTTGCAGGTTGATAAATTTTACTTTACAAATTATTTTAAAATATATAGTATGTCCCAAAAATGTGGCGCATTAAGGTTGTATTTTTCTTATGAAACATTCTGTATTTTGTTGCGTTTATTGATTGTCCGTAAAAAATAAGGTATAAAGGTTTGCTAGACCTAAGCACAGAGTGTTGTGAGTTACGTCAACTTTCGTTAAAATATGGAGTATTAATTTAATTAATTTAATTCTAATCCAACAAATCATAGCAAATATACTCTTACATCTAAATAGCTGGATATTAGATGCGAATGTATACGTAATTAAATCTTAAATTACTCTTTACAGGGTGTTTAGAGTTTACAGGTTAATTATTAGATCATCCAATATGACATATAAGCCTTATTTTAAATAAACACCCTGTATTTTATTAATTCATAACATTAACGAAAACGGCTTTGACTAGAAAAGAGTATCTTATGCCTAAAGTGTTACAGTTTGTGCGCAATTTACGATTTTCTTTAAATTATAGTAGCGAGAGATTTTATAACAAAAATGCATACATAATCTAATCAGTTAATGTTATTTTATGACAACACAGTCTGCCAATAATTGTCTACAGCCCATAAATATAAATTTAAACGTTTATCATAATCCTTTTCTCTCAAATGCTGGTGTAGTTGAATATGTTATGGTTTTTCTTAAGTATTCTTACCACACTCGTTTAACTGATACCTAAATTTTCAAAAATACAACTTTGATTCGCCACACTGTTTTGGGACATACGATCTATTTTAAAATATGAAATTTTTCAACTTACAAGCTACTAAAATGACAAAATGTGAACAACTTTTACTGTTTCGCTATAAATCTCCATCCCGTTAGTGGTAATTTACCCTATATAATTTAAAAATCATACACTTGAACAACTACTTAAAATAAAGTATTTAAGCCTTTATAGGTTATACATATAATCCCCATAGTCAGTAAAATTTAATGAATATCATTCGTAACTGAGCACTTAACCACTTACGTAGGGCTTTTTCTGAAGTTGAAGAGTGGAAAAAATTATGGTCTGGAGTTGATGTTTTCAATAAACATCTCATTGAAGCTCCAACAATAGAAGTCCTGGATTTTAATCAAAAAATAAAAATTTGATCAAAATTAAATCGCATAAGAACAGGCCAGTCAATATGCAACTGTATGTTGTTTAAATAGGATGCAATTTCTAATCCAAATTGTAACTGTCGAAACAAACCAGAGACTTTTACACATATTGTAGAGGATTGTCAATTAACAAAGTTTAAAGGAGGGTTTGTAAACATTCATAATTTAACGGATGAAGTTATATTTTGTAATCTCTGTCCTGATTATCTGTTTTTCTATTATTTTTTTTTTGCTATGGCTGTGCTGTTATATTTTAGGTTCTTATTTACCTTCTATATTGTTTACACACTTAATTAATATTACTACATATAAATACTAAGGTGGATAAGGGTTGACGTGTTTAGGTTTTAGTGGTTTTCCTAAACCTTGAAGCAAATGCTTTGCCAAGACAAACCAATCCACAATTGCACGCGGTTTCGTCACCACACTATACAGGTTTATACTGATCTTCTGGGGCACCATACATAACACTTACTTCACAATACAATATTTAAAATGTACCATACGAATAAATAAACAAATAAATAACCATACATATACAGGGTGTCCTGAAATTAGATGACCAAACTGAAACGGTGCAATGTAGATAAAAAACATAAACATATCAAAAAAATGTTTCCTAACGGAGCTGGGCAGTAGCTGATCAAATGATTGACAATTGTAAATTTTCTGCTTCAGAAAACTGATAATTTCTGCAGAATTTATGTAAAGGGATATCGATCTTTGAGGCATCCTTGATAAACTTAAATTAATGTTAGAATAGTTTTTCGTCAAAATTTAAACCAAACAAGTTACTGCATTTTGAAGTTTATTAGACATTTCATGATTACAATTTAGTTTTAAGAAATGGTTTTAATTTAATTCAATTATGTTTACCATTTTGTAAATTGATGTGTATGGTATTAACTCACAACTTTATAATCTTTTGTTAAAAACATAAATATTGTGACAATCTTGGATCGGTCTTTTACCTCAGTCTCTAATGTAATAATAATAATAATAATAATAATAATAATAATAATAATAATAATAATAATAATAATAATAATAATATATTTATTGATACTATACAATTACAAAAATTGTTTGTATACGTCAAATGGCGAAGCAATCGATACACGAAGTTTATTACTTCAACTAACAAACATCACATGTGACTAGCAAATTTATAACAAAAAAATTCATCAATTTCATAAAATGCATTTTGGAACAAAATAGATTTAATTATTTCTTTATATTTCTGTAAAGGCATATTTTGGATATGTATCGGTAAGAAATTGAACAGCTTTGGTCCAAAATAATTAAATCCACATCTGTTTGTTGAGAGTCTAGAATAAGTAATTCTAATGTTAGACGCATTTCTAGTCAAATGTTGGTGAATATCACTACTCAACTTATAATTTCCTAGGTTCTTTTGACATAAACAAGACATTGATAAATATACAAACATGGAAACGTAAGTAATTTTAAATCGATGAATTTATGTTTTACATCGGCTCTATAGCTCAAATTTGTCATAATCCTAACTACTTTTCTTTGCAGCCCAAATATGCGAGATGAATTTGATGCGTGACCCCAGCCTATCAAACCGTACAAAATAGGAGATATAAAAAGTGAGTGGTAGGCAGTTACTAGGACATCAGTGGGTACTAATTTCACTAAATTTCTAATAACAAATATGTTTTTGGACAGTTTCGTTGCTAAAATGTCAATGTGTTTGTTCCATTGCAATTTGGAGTCAAGATGAATGCCCAGGTACTTAACCTGACATGCATAATTGCCGACAACAGGTTTATGACTAAAAATCACATTTACAGTTTTGGCATCAATTAATTTCAGTTTATTATTTTCAAACCATTTTTGAGCCTCCTCTTGAGCAACCAACATTTCATCATGTACCACGTTAAGATCAGCATTAGTCGTTAGTATAGTCGTGTCATCAGCAAATAATATTAAATCATTTACTGATAAGTGATTAGCAATATCGTTGATGTACAACAAAAATAAAGTTGGACCGAGAACTGACCCTTGAGGAATACCCAGATTTACGTTTTCACATTGGAAGATTTGCCATTTGATACTGTATATTGAGATCTATTAGTTAAGTAACTAGCAATTAAATTACAACTAACAGTATTAAACTTGTAAAATTGTAGCTTTTGGATAATCACCGAATGGAAACGCAATCGAAGGCCTTTTGTAGGTCACAAAACGTTGCACCGACGTATTCTTTATTATCTGTTTTTCTGTTATAACACTAAGAAGTTGGAGAATTGCATCGTTTGTGGATTTTTTTGCCCTGAAGCCGAATTGACGGTTGCAGAATAAATCAAATTGTTCAAAATGTTGGTGGATTTGTTTGTTTATTACGGTTTCTACGATTTTGGACATTACTGGAACAAGAGAGATTGGTCGAAAGCTATTGGGTTCGATTAGCCCTCCTTTATGAATAGGAATTACTTTAGAAATTTTTAACGAATCTGGAAAAATTCCTTCAATTATACATAAGTTTATTAATTTCGTTAAGGGAATGAGTATTATGTTCATAATACTCTTAATTAAAAACGTAGACATGCCAAAGTGATCTTGGCTTTTACTATTTCTCATGTTATTAATAACATTTCTAACATAATTAAAACTAACTAATTCGAATGCAAAATGAAGAAAATCTATTTTTGGTTGCATTGCAGTATTAGTGAAATTTGAACTATTATTAAATTCACTCACAATTTTAACAGGAACATTAATGCCGATTTAACTTGTCTGCATCAAAATAAATTGGATTCGACATTTTTTTATTTTTTCTATTTGAGTTAATAATATTCCAGGCAGATTCAGTTTTATTGTTGACTTTTTTTATAATTGTACTATAGTAAAGTTTTTAGCTTTGATAAAATCGCTTTTGTATTTGGATTTTAATGTATTAAATTGAAATTTCAAATGTGGATCATTAAATTCATCACTTACTTCTCTTAAAAAACACAAATTTTCACGAGTTTGGCTTAAGTTTAAATCGAACCAACAATTTTTAGTTTTATTAATTCTAGTACTGACAATTGGAAATGCCAAGTCTATGAAATGTTTTATAGAATTAACAAACAAAGAAAATTTTACATTGATGTTTAATATCATTTACATCTACAAAGGCCCAATCAGCCGATTCAAGATTGCGATAAAAAGTCAGCAAATTCATGGGTTTATACTGTCGCTTATATATTTTTTCGTTACTATTTATTTTGTGTTTACAATCAATACCAATCGCTAGAGCTTTATGATCCGATAGGCTGGGATCGAACACGTTGGTTGTATAATTTCCTTCAAAGTTTATTAGAATGTTGTCGATACAATTATTTTGTCTTGTTTTGACTTTAATAGTCAATTTAAATGAATGCGAATGTACAACTATGTTGTGTGACTAAATGATAAGATAAGGATTTAAGTTGTAAATTTTTTTCTAACTTATCTATATTTTTAGTACACTTTTTTTACTCGATTTTGCCGTGTCATACTTTTTCCCGTTCCGCGTCGGTCATCTGGTAATTATACCATATAAACAATTTAAGTTTTTTAACATTTCCCTTTACCTACTTTTTTTAGTTTTTGAATTAAATCAATTTTACGCAATTTGTAGACCATCAAAAAATGCAATTATTTCAGAATATTAAGAATTTTGGCTTACAATTCTTTACCAACAGCTTTCCATATGATATCAATATCATTAAACGTTGAAGAGCAAATAACTATTTTCAATGGTGGTTCTTCTCAAACAATCTCAAATCAGTCGGTGTACTGTTAATTTTTACTTTATTAACCTTTTTCTCCTCAAATTCCTGTTGGTGTTGGACTCGAAACAGAATCAATAAATTCTGGTGCCATATCTTCCTCATAAGTTTGAAGCAATCTGGCATCCAGTATCTACAGTTTTCAGACGATACAACGCCGTAAACGCAATTATTTTTCAGAAAATTATTCTTTATCACCTTCTTTTAATATATGTAAAAACTTTATAGTAATAAATAAAAAAAAACCTTTTAATTTTATCCTTGCATGAGTTTCCTTGATTTACCGCCAATATATCGTTATTCTCAAGATGCCGGTAATAATCGACAAGGTTGATCCTTTTAATGAACTTTAACAACACCACAAGTTTGGGAATGTCTTATGTTAAACCGTTCTTTTAATATTTTATTACATTTACTATTAATAATAGGAAGTTTAATGATTTTTCCTATTAAATTTTTTATAGTTAAACATTTAATACCTCAGCACATACTTCCTAATAGTTTATATCTTTACTTGCCTTCCCTTTCACAGGAGTCTTGAAATTTTTCTGGTTTTGAAAGATTTGCATTTTTTATGTAACTTTTTGAAAATATTTTAAAAAGACTGGTATTCTTCATAATTTCCACGCAATTTGTATTTCTGGAAGTTTTACCCACGACGTTCTGTGTGCTATAAAATTTTTGTTCAATGAAGTAAGAGCGACTGAACTCAGTTTTCATAATTTTAGTAGTGACATATAATTAAGAAATAATCTCCCATCGCTTTTTAATGTCTTTGATCCACCATTAAAATTGTTTTTTTCTTTCCCAAATCTTCCGTAGTCTGATTTAATAAATTTATGAGCTCAGCAATACGTACTGTTTGATTTCGGATTTGACAAAATTTGACTTGCATCAATTAACGCTTTTGTTGATTGACATGGAAGGTTGCGTAGTTTTTTCTCCAAGAATCGCTTTTCACGTTTTTATGTATTGGACTTGCTTTCCCGTTTCTTCGTTATTAAACTTGTTTAATGCTTTGTGTTTTTTTCTTGCTAGTTCTTACAGTGAAATAAAAGAAACACTAAAAGCAAAGAAAAAATTGATGCCAGCATTTGAACGGCCAAAATTAAAGAATACAGAGCACATTTGAAATACAACATGTTGTTAATTAATAATGACGTATACGAGGTAAAGGACGAAAGAGATGAAAATGTGGATAAGGAAGAGAAAACGGGCGGAAGATGACTAACAACAGTACTAAAAGAAAGATAAATGACAGATCACCTAATAGCGGACTAGAAGGAACAACTAAGCATAACAAAAACCTGACTAGCACAGACATAACAGGATACTACGGCGACACTGGCAAAGATAATGGACACAATAAATAAAACAACAAAGTATCACAGGAGAGGAAGATGAATTAGACAAAGTAATTAATAACACAAAACTGCACTTATTGGGAATAATGGAGACTAAGAAGAAATGGAGAGGAGAAACAACTTTAGCAAGTAAAAATATACACGGGAGTTAAACATTTTATGAATTGTTCCCTGGTTATGGAATTATGATTAATCAAAATTCTTGAATTGAATTTAAAAGATAAATCAATCAATAGTATATACCAAGAAAATCATCTGGGATGCTGTTATTTAACATTATATTAGATGACGTAACAAAGAAAGTTAAGGACCACACTTAAAAACTATTAATAGGATAAAGGTATATAAATACCCCAGTAAATAGGGCAAATAATTTTGACAAAAATAATAGTAGAATATCACCTGCGCCATGTAATTGTAAATAGTAGTATAAAAGTACCTTAAATTCATGTTTTATACCAAAAATGAATTATCAGTATATAGTTAATTAACATTTATATGCAGAAACGTGTTTTTCAACTTTTTTCCTGAGTGAAACGTAATAAACCAATGTTAATGGTGTAAAAGGAAAGTTATAAAGAAGACAATAATACGAATAAAATGAGCACCAATTGGACTCAATCAGGTAATAACTTTCCAAAAAATCGAAAAAGTGAAATATTTGGGTTTTTTAAATTCGTAGATCCATCATTTTTGAGATGTAGCATAAATCTTTCAGGAAATAGGAGTAATGATACGTACCTTAGTGTGGCAAAACCCTCAATTGTTGGGAAATAAGTTTATACAATTGCGATTTAAGTTTTTTTAAAACCAATATATTCAATCGAGGCTGAATGCTCATGTGATCATCAATTGTCAAAAAATAAAAAGTACTGTAAAGTTGAAATAAGAGGAACAAAACGTATATTCTCATTTTTGATAAAATGATATTTAACCCACATAAAAATGCATGCAAAGATGACTGAAAATGAACGAGTGTAAGCATACGGCGGAGTAGTGGGGATACCCGTCCGCTAGCGCCGTTTGAGGAGATTGAGATTTATATAAGCGCGCTGCGGAAGGGTACTTCCACTACTTCTCCGTTTTTTCATTCGGCCATTTTCAGTCATCTTTGCATGCTGTTTTTGCGTGTTACATATCATTTTATCAAAAAATCAGGATATACGTTTTGTTTCTTTCTATTTTAACTTTACAATATTTTGACAATTAGATGATCACACGAGCATTCAGCCTCAATTGAATATATTGCTTTAAAAAATTTAAATCGCAATTGTGCATAAAGTAATTGCCCGACAATTGCAGGGTTTTGCACACTAAGTACGTACCATTACCTCTACTTTTGAAAGATTTGTGCTACATCTCAAAAAATGACGGATTTACAAATTTTAAAAGAAAAACCCAAATATTTCACATTTTATTACATTGGTTTATTACTTTTCACTCAGGAAAACAAAGTTGAAAAAAAACACGTTTCTTTGCATATAAATGTTAATTAACTATATAATGACAATTCATTTTTGGTATAAAACATGAAGTCAAAGGTACTTTATACTATTTACAATTACATGGCGTAGGTGGTATTCTACTATTAGTTTTGTCAAAAATATATCTCTATTTAGTGCACTAAATGTGTATATACATAACAGAGTGCGCATTTCCGCCTAAAAGTATGGAACACATTATTACAAAAACACAACCTCTAGATAAACACTAATAAGATGAAAGGAATGGTAATGAAGAGAACAATATTCAAATAAAATACAACTTAATAATAAAAAGATTGAAAAACGGGCAGTTTTAAATACCTGAGAGTTACAATATAAAAATAATAAGCAAAAAAAACTAAATTAACGGTTTATATCATGATCTTTAAATCAATTTTTACATTCGGATGCGAAAGTACGACAAAAACCAAGATAAGACATGCGAGGTGAAATACCTGAGAGCAATCATAGAAGTAACGAAACGAGACCGATTAAGAAATAATACTAGTATTTATACAATAATCCAGTCTATCTGTTCAATAATAAGGCGGAGAAATAACATGAATCGGCAAAGCTAAATTTTTTAAAGGTTGTGGGGGTGCTTACAAAAGCTTAACTTGAAATTTCAGACCAAGATTTCCTAGCTGCATTTTCCGCCATCTTGAATGAACTGAACACTTTTTGTTTTTGCTATAACTCGATTCCCAGTCAAGATACAGAATTGTATTGAAGTTTTTACCTGCTATTATTAGTTTTGAGATATCAAACAAAATTTAAAACAATAATTCGATCTGGATTTTCGGGGTTTTTTTTTTAATTCTAATCGAAAGCATGTTTATTATAAAACTTATAAAGGGTATTTATACAAACGCCATATTGATGGAAGCGGTAAATTATGGTTTTTGCGATAACTGGGTTCTCCGTAGAGATACAAACTGTTGTTTGGTTATTTTTTTTTCTTGTCTTATAAACTGTTTTCCTATTAATGTTAGTTGTTGAAATATATATAACAAAATAAATAAAAATTCAGAGATTCGATTTAGTTTTTAAGGCACGATTAATTTAATACTTTCTTTCTTTATTATGCCTCCTTCCTCTTTGACAGTTCACAGTCCATCTCTTGAGGATACTCTTCGAAACGTGAAGATTCTTCGACTATATTTTCCCCGACTATTGATTTATCTTTGGAATCTAATTCGTTGTCACTCATCAACTTAAGCAACGATTTTGCATATTTGTTTACTACAATTCAAACAAACGATGGAACATCCAATGCCAGCACTTCACTAACTGCAAACAGTTCCCTATTTTTTTTTCGCATTTCCAAGACACTAGCTCTAAAAGCTCATGTGGCACAGATTCAACCGTGTTAATGATCGGCTCTAGCCTATGGTCGGCTCGTCACCAATCACATTTTACAAAGCCCAAGCCATGTTTGTGCCCGATGATACGTGCAAAATACGTATTGTCGTGCTGCGCTGTTTGTTTATTGTGATAGATTTTGCGCATGGTTGATATCGTAACGCACTGATGTTTAACTGTACTTCTCACCGTTCTATAGATCAATAAGAAATTGTACTCCTGTGGATGTCAAAACCTTTGCTTGACGTGTTCTCGTTTAAATAATTAAACCGACTAGAGGAGTTTTGTATGTTTCTCTGCTGAAAATTTTGATTTTTCTGAAGTATACGTTTCGTTTGTCCTTCGTCCGTTGTTAGTGCCAACAGGTAGTCGATGGTATACAAGGGACATAGACACGAACAAAAATGGTATCATCCACGTTTCTAATAAAATGAAAAAATTATCATGTTTAGAAGGTATTGCTCAATATTTTCTGTCATCGATGAATTGGTTATCGAATGTATTTTCGCTGATTGTTAATTACGCTTCCATAAAATAAACACTCATTTTCGTATAATCAAACCGAAGCTCGAGCTGTGGCGGCACGCGAGCGGGAAAATAGAAACTTGCACGGACTTGCCGACTTCGCTACAGAATAATGGGTGCATTCGGGTAGCTCACTTTTAGCGGTAATAGCGGGTTTTGTGGTTCGGAAATACGAACCAGCGCTACTACCCTTTCGCGACGTTACTGTTGTTAACGTTTAACGCCACCGTTGCCGCGATGATTTGTGTGTAGTTTTCAGATGTTCTCAGGAGATGCGGATAGAGCAATAAAGGTATTTGGTGCAGTTATTATTCAATCTGAACAAACTTTATAATAGGCAGTTTACTTTTAGATTATGACTTTGCATCTACTTATAAATTCTGCAAAAACTGCGCTCAAGTTCCACCTGTGGATGCACCGTCAACCAATGTTACACCCGGCTAGCAGCAGTAATGACGTAGAAGAAAATGATTATTTTAAATGCACCACAGCTGCTATATTACAGCTGGTGGAGGCCTACCGCAACCACGAAAAAGGAAATGACTACAAGCTTTGCCATAAACGAAAGTGTGGGAAAAGATTGCAGCATTAATGAAAGAGACTGGTTACAATGATACCAGGATACAATGCATGACTAAATTGAATGGCATGGAGCGTGCTTATAAAGCCATTAGTGACGAAATCATGCAGTCTATGCTTAGAGAGCGTCATTTTATGGACCCTCCAAGCACAGCTTCGTCTTTCTCTACAAATACAGACTCTATAAACAAAAATAATAAACCCACACAAGTAGCTGCAAAGAAGAAGAAGTAGTCGGACATATTGGTGAGTAGAAGGACAGCAGAAAAAAGGAAAAATAGGAGACATGTGCGGAGAAGTTGGGAAAAATAAAACCCATAATGTCTAAATTAGACGAGTTTATTCAAAAATTGTAAATTTAATAAATGATTTGAATATGATATGCTGTATTGTAGTTTATATGGGTCTCATTATTAATTAATGACAAATATAATCCCGTTTGGAAAGGTCAGGTGCCTGAACAAGTTGATGTTCATTGATGCCTAATAGGACTTCAATTTCCTGAACACCAGCCATAACTTCCTCTTTGGTAATATACAAAAGATGTGTAAAACACAGCATGGAAGTACAAAATTAGCTACATGACGTGTGTTAGTCATCATCAAGTTTCTATGCAATTTATAAGCTAGGTCTCCAATAAGGTGACAGTCATCGGGAACTTTTCATTATTGGTGAGTAATTCATTTAATTGCGACAATTGAAATGCTCGTTGGTCGTGAACAGAGCCTATATGACCAACGTACCAATGTATAAACCTAGCTTTGTGATCATATACTGCCTGAAAATTAATTATCAACTTTAAACTCTAGTGTGTTCTGAGCATTTGTAACTAACCTGCAGCTGAATTGAGTGATAGCCTTTGCGGTTAACATACGCTTCTGAATTTACACGAGGACCAGGTATATAGATGTGGGTGCCGTCAACTGCACCAATCACCTTAGGAAAGCTACTAATTGCTTCAAAACCCTACCAGATACCCTCTGCAACAGCCCTTCTTAGCCATGTTATAATTGCAGGCGCAATTGCTATTAAAGCTGCAGTCACCCTTCTTACAGCCAATAATGCCGTAGATCAACTGGTGTTGAACTTCTCACAGATTGATCTGAAATGGGATTGAATTTTGTCTAGTTAGATATAAGCAGCAAACATAATAGAAATAATATAGAGCAGTTATTATACGTTATGTTTTTCACCTGTAAGAATCTGCAGTTGCCATCCGCCAAATGGCAAAAAGGAATTGCTTTTCTGGACTTGTTATACCAAATCCTGGGTAAGATCTCTTCAGTTTTAATCCAACGCAGCCAAAGACATATTCAAATGTTTCTCGATTCAACCTAAGAAAGAAACAGTACAGTTATTTTAATCACTACACAAATGCCAAATCTATTAGAATGATTCATACCTAAAATAAGATTTAAAATCATCAACCATAATTCAAGTTATAATTTTCTCCACATAATATTCAAGTTTCGGCAGCCTTCTCTTGCGCTTCTTGCCCACTAGGACGGGAACTACTTCCTCCAGCGCAATTATTTCCTCATCACTGCTTGATGATGAGTCATTTACTGTCATTTCTACAATGACATAAAGCATAGCACCAACAGCATGTAAAATAGTTTGTCTTTTTTCCTCTGATTCTGCCATATTTTCAGTTGAACGTCGCCTAAGAATATTGCATTAGAATAAGTTAAATAATAGTATTAATACTAACGTGTAAAACAATATAGACAAACAGATAACCACAGATACCTAATTACTTGAACCAAATAAGACTAAATTTAAAGCATACGTTGATATTGTTAAAGGCTAAACATTTTTTTCAACACAATGACAATAAAAGTTTTGGTTAAGTTTTATTAACATCAACTGCATGAAAAGAAGGAAGGAGCAAAAATTCATTCGGGCAGCCCTCTAGCGCCAACTGCTAAAAGTCTCCTCGAGCGGCACTTATTGCGAAGAGCCCTAATAGCGTAGTAGTGAACTACCCAAACGCACCCATATTCACTGCGTTCATGCAGAAATTTCACTAGTCTAGTCTTGTTTTTATATTTGGAGTGTGTACATTTGGATGAGTTTTAATCGGTTTAACTGTTCTCAAAATTACTTTTCAACCAATTATTTGTTCGAAAATTAAAAATTTAATCATAATTCACTTCAAATAATAAAGCCTTTATATAAAAGCGAAAGTCCAATTAAAACATATAATCTTTCGTGTGACAGAAATATATCTTAAACAAAGATATGTTCTAGTTCTGCCTACGTAATGGAAATAAATCGCACTACCGTATAACAAATATTTATTCTTCTATATGCGAAAAGCATATGGATGAATATAAATGTTTGGGAAGTAAAAGTGTAACAACACTAACATTGTAATAACATCAATATTTAATTAAAGAAGTGGAGGAATTTAACTACATTTTAGTTTATCTTATAAAAATAACAGGTACATACAGATGTACCTAACATCAGCCAGTGCCCCTACTATATATAAATCCGATTAAAAACAATAAATGAAGCACTATCAATTTAAAATTTAATTAAGCCCACAATTAATTAAAATAATTAAATCGTAACTAGCCGATCGATGAATTGTCTGAAATTTATTGCGTCAAACTACCTATTGTTAAAATTAATTGTTACATGCAAGTAACTATTAAAGCTTTGCACACAACGAATATTTTATCTTGAACTATTATTAACGTTGTGATTTATTTATGGATGACAAGATATAATGAGGTTTTTGTTATAATTTCTAATAAGAAGTTTACACTAATACGTATCTATAATCAATTAATCATAATCGTAATTACGTTGCTTAATTAAATCATTTCTCTAATAAATATGAACATAAGTTGATCGAATCTGGAACTTTTAACAATATCAAACTTTAAAGCTTTTTTCGTAATAGTTATGCTTTCATTTCAGAAAAGGCAAAAGTATATTTAATTGGATTAAATAAGTTAAAGAATTTTGTAACTGTTTGAATTTCTTACTGAAATATTTTTTGTCGTCAGTTCAGAGTTGACTTATTGTGATGATACATGCCTAACAGGCTTTTATGGTTCAACTGACGGTTCATACAAAGATATGGTCTTTATTACTTAATCTTTATTTATTATTTATACTACAACGGTCAGAAATTGTAAGAAATATATAGTTGTTACGGTTGCAACTAATATACTTTTATATAGCACAGTTGTGGGTGGATGTATCGAATGCATTATATCTCTATAATGTGTTACATCTTGTAGGTGTTAACGTTTCCGCACTTTACGTAACTATGCAAAGAAATTGATGTTCTATATTTGAATGAATGATCCCATTAATAGCTTAATATCACACGATTTTGTTTATTAAGTGGTTAATTTCTCTTTTGTTTATGCTCAAAGTCAACATATTCAAATAAACGGTTGCAATATGCGAAATTATCGCTTGAGGGGCATCGGTTCTAATTAATTTTTCGTGGTGATTCGATACAATTATGCAATGCAGTTGCGGTTTCTGTGGGATTTAATTTGTAGCAAGTGGAAAGTGAACTGAATCATGACTTGTAGAAAATTAATGCTGAAAATATTTAAACTTATAATTGTTGCTTAGTTGTATTGGTAGTAGGGTGTGTGAATTAATGATTTTCATCTAGTTACCTTTCCAACTGACGCTGTAACCTGTCAATCAGTTGTCAATTTTGTGGTAATCTCATAGTATTCAAGACACAATTCGTATGATTTTATACAGATTTTTAAGTGCAGTGACTACCTTCTAATAGCACAAAGCTTTAGGTACATTACCAAATTTTGAACTTATATGGAGATGTAATTTTTCATTATACTTATTCCGTTTATGTATTTATAGTGTAGTAAATAGAGATATATTTTTGACAAAAATAATAGTAAGATAGCGATAAAGTACCTTATATTCATGATTCATACCGAAAATGAATTGTCATTATATTGTTAATTAACATTTAAATGCAAAAAAAAGTGTTTTTTTTCCAATTTTTTTTCCTGAGTCTAAAGCAGTGAACCAATATTAATGGTGTAAAAAGAAAAATTGCAGAGAAAAAAAATTACGAATAAAATAAACACCAACTCGACTCGATCAGATAATAACTTTCCAAAAAAATCGGAAAAGTGAAGTATTTGAGTTTGTTCTTCTAAAATTCGTAGATTTGTTATTTTTTGAGTTGTAGCATAAATCTTTCAGGAAATAGGAGGTAACGATATAGTCCAGTCAAAATAGACATTCCAGTTTGCATTAATTCCCAACAAGCTGGATTTTTGTGCAGGCCTTGAATACGTCATTACAAATGATATGTCAAAAGTCCCCATCGATCCCGTTTGTGCGTTGTTTTTTATTCGAGGTCAAAGGTCACAAATTTGCGTTTTTTGCGTATATCTCTGAAACAACGAGAGCTATCGAAAAAGGGTTCAAACAAAGTTTGTAGATCGTAAAATTGTCTACAAAAAAGATCTCAACACTTTTCTTTTACAAAACATCGCTTTTGAGATATCGTGACTTTAGACCGCAGGAAAGTCGTATTTTTGACTATATGCACACATTTCCGCACCACCTCTGAGGTAGTGTACACGGCGCTTTTTTTTAACGTAGTTTTCCCAGTAGGAATACTCCACAATATATTTTGATCGAGGGAATGTAATGGGACACCATTTTATTGATGAAATTTTTTTTATTTGAATTTAATGAAAATTTTAACAGCAAGAAAATTACATCATCATTTATCATCACTCGTTTCTTCCTCTTCACTGTCTTCTTCCTCTTCTTGCTCGATTTGTGTAGACTGCTCCAAGAAGAGAGATATATCAGTTATATCCTCATCAATTTCGAAACAATCTTCATCTGCTGCATTTGATTCAATGTTGGTGCAAGATTGGTCTTGACAATTGGTACATACCGATGAACAATACAATCCAACTTTTCTGCACCCGCAATTGTTTGTGCAGCCTTTTTTGCAATTACAAAAAATTGTATTGACTAATTTTTCTGGAGCAGGTGGCAGTAAAGTCTGGATTGGCTGCAAACTATTATTCATCAATTTCCAGCCCCAATCTTCAGGATTTAGATCATTGCCTAGCCACACTTGCACTTGGTAGAACACACGAAACAAGTGTTGATAAGCAGAAGCAGATGTTGGAGGGAGACAAGATAACTGCACTCTCTTATTGTTTCTTGTATTTTTCACAAAACTCAAATATCTATACTTGTCTATCGGTTCCATACATAGCAAGGAGAACACGAATTCCATTGGTGAGGATAACATCTGCTGACGAGTTAATATTTGTAAATACTTTTGCGTTATCAATCAAGTCTTCACGTTTTTCAAACAATTTGAATACTGTATTTTTGCCTCTTTTGAAAATTGCTGATGTCGTATCGCAGCCAGTTATCGCATGAAGAAATAATATATGAAGCTGACATTTTGGATATGCAGTTAAACTTTGTGAAGAATATATTTTCGTTTGAACTTGAGCTCTCCCAGGTTTTAAAAAGTAAATGATTTTATCACTAGGTGATCGTGCAATTAATATTATTAACAAATCTACATCTTCTCCAACAACGATAGTTGGATTGGTGCTACTGAATTGTTCAATTGCGATTTCAATAATGGGGACATCAGCGTCATTTTGAGCTTGTTTCACAACAATATTGGCAGCTGCAAATTCTTCACATAACATCAAATTCAAACAAAATTTATTGTGAGTATTAGCAAGAAACTGCTGTTGGTTTGTCGGAGCAGTCATTGATCGATCAAAAACGATATCAGACGATAAAGATGTTTGTTTAGCTCGACGACGTTGTTCTGCAGCTTTGATATTTTTTGTATAATCAGTGTAACCGTCAAATATTATAGTAACGTTGTGATCAAAGTGTCTACAAACATACTGAAGATATTTGTCCAAAATATCCTCAAATGTGTTCTCTCGATCCCACACAACACGATGTAACAGGTATCCTCCATCGATGATGTAGGTAGCATTTGCACTTTCGATATCAATGTTCACACATTCAAAGCAATCATAAATGGCTAACTTCTGTGTCTTACGCATTCCAATTGCATCAAAGAGCGATAAAGGGTAAGGGGCTAATTGGTACTCGAAGAATTTTTCAAGCTCATCTTCAAATGTCTTCGTAATACTCATGCGTTGAAATAATAATACAGGATCTATTGAGACCTTCTCATCATGAATCTTCATGGTACTGTTCATAGATAATAGAGGTAGTACTTTATCAACACGTTTTAATTTAATATTATTAAATGTTTGGCCCATCATTTTACTCATAGATGCAATACCCACTTCACGAGCATTATGGTAATTGATTTTATTATCCCCGACGACTCCATTGGCAATGGACATGATTTTGTTCAATTCAGGAAAAGGATCATGTGATGAAAACCATTCACGAAGTTTCTTGATGTCTCCAGTATCTCTCTTTACGCGTGAATCCCTTGCATCGACATGCTGATCTGTTGTGTCCATTCTTACGTCCGCTAAATCCTCCAATCTTTCACACACAGTATTCATTGCATGCATGCCATAAATCCATTTACTTATGACGCTCTCTTGCGTACTTCTTCCTCGAGCAACACCTCCATCTGTTTTCATTGACTTCATCATCGATTGCTCAATGACCATATCCGTTGAAGTTCCACAACTCAATTTATCAGAACGTCTAATTGTGAAAAATCCCCGTGTAAATCTCTCGAAAACCTCAGGATCATCAATCAAGTTTTCCAATTGTAGCATATCTTGTAGATATAAATGTGCAGATTTGGCATAAGGAAAATGTCCTGATGTGTGGAAGTAAGGAAGCATTTCTCGAATGCTATTCAAATGAGCTTTCTAATCTCCCATACGTTCAGCTCTTATAAACTCCTTAGCAATTGATACCATCTGAAAATATTGCGTCCACAATTTTGCAGTCGGTCGACGTTATTCATATTCCTTTCATTTTTGATTGAACTGCTCAAGTAATGCCTCAGCCATCTCATCGCCATTCTCAATATCAACGTACGAAATTGTGTTATTCATTATAAGGTCTACAGTATCTTGTAGATTAGCATGCATCTCTTCATCGATGACAAGTTCTTCTGATATTATTGTTGCTAAAGTGAGATGGAGTAATGTGTGTGCTCTAACTGCTTTTGCATAAGCATGGCCATTCAACATTTTGTCTAATGAATTAGTGGCATAAATCAAAGAGAGCACCTCTTTTATACCACTTTCCTGCATAATATGACCAATTGCTCCAAAAAGACATGAGTAAATGGAAACCTCCAAGTCTTACTACGATCTTCGATACCTCAGATCCTTCAGGTGCTGCTGATACGATTTCTCGAGCTTTTGCATACAAAGGAAGTGATGCAAAAGTAATAATGCATACATCGTGATTATAACGTTTTGCATTTTCCAAACCGCAGAGTAAAGTTGTGTAGATAGTATTGTAGTTACTTGCTGGTTGCTGAATGAATGGTAAAAAGAGAATTTGAGACTTTGAAAATCCATGATATTACTCGTTAAACGTTCAATGTAACCGTTCCAACCAGGTAATAGTAAATCTTTCCATTTTCCATACAACCACAAAATATCAACTTTTTTCAGTAAAGATACTGCTCTGCTACTTTCATAATCAAAATTTTGTGCAACTATTTTGCTATACCCAACTGCACCATCATTTTGATAGACTTTTATCGGTACATGAGCTTTTGCTGCAAAATCTTTCGCTGAAAGGACTTTGTTTACTCGTGATATGGGTTTTTCGGCTATAACTGCTGCTTTTGGAGTTATAATTTGAATGATACCCATTATGTGGAGCGTGTTATGACCGTCTAGAGTATGTACATTGATGTCAGTATTGTCTGCAGCATATTGAATAATTGTTCCAGTTACTGGTGGTAGAATATGAGGTGGACGATGAAGAACTGCTGCTGCCTCATACATCATAGTTTCATTATACAATGCACACAAACCAAAAGATGAAAAAATTTGAATAAGACGTTTTGATCTAAACCGTCGATGAAAAAACACTGAGAGACCCAATTGTAACAGTGATTTGAAAGACCTAGGCCGAACAGCAGCCATAATACAGTGGCTGACATTTGTACATAATAATTTCAAGTGTTCCAATTTGCATCGTTTATTTTTCAAAATTATTTACTCTAACAAATAAGTCAAAGATTTTGGAATATCACTATTAATATCTTCAAACATCTGAGTAGGTGGAGGATAATTATCAGTGTCAAACACTATCGACTGAATATCTTCTCGAACGATTGCTGCAGCTGCTTTAAGTATTCTCAACCTCTCTTCCTTTTCGTTTTGCTTATTATTCTCATACCAAGCTTGGCTGAGGACGTCATGCTGATTGTCGATGAAGCAAATGAATGTTGAACTTTCTCAGTTATGATTCTATTACCATACTTTAACTTCAGTTTTGACTTAATTGTTCTATTATCAGATTGATGGTTCTTTGCAAATATCTTTCAATTCTTGTATTGAGAATTGACAATCATCATGATTTTCAATAAATGCAAATATTTCTTCCATCGCTGAAGTAATAGAATTACTTTCAGGACGACCGATTTTACCTCCACTAATGGGTTTCAGAAACGAAGTGTAACAATCACTGTGGTACTTACCCTCAGCAAGTCATATTCATACTGAATGCGGGCAATGACACTTCTTACTAGCTCATCAGAACGAGTCTGAACTTCCTTCAAGATGGTTTTCTTGAAGTCAAGGGTTGAAACTTGACACACTCTTCGTCGAAGATGCGTTTTTTTAATTTCAGCCGTTTTATTTGCTTCATTGCCACAGAACAAACAGTATTTCTTGAAACAAAAAGACAATTCATTACCTCGTGTTCTAGTACGTGGAGGACTAATCCCAGATGTGGTAGCTATCTCCGCCTCACGCTGTCTTTTAGCTGCAGCGATGCTGCTCTTCCGGGTGTATGCTTTACGACACTGCTTATGTATCGTTACAGATGTTTTGTCTTTCAAATATTCATCGAACCCATCACCGCTTTTAGTACTTGAATCCATTAAAGTCTATAGCCCACTATCAACAACCACAATTTCACTTTCAGTCAAAGATTCATTGCAAATAAAGCAAACTTCTGACATTTTTACAAAATTTTGTAACGGCACTGTTTAAAAAGAGAATATAATTCACAAACACGTCTATTCACTACGAAAAACCGTTCAAAACTGACTGCATTTACTAGAGCTATGTCCTTCGGGAAAAGCAGGCAGATGTTTCTCAAGGCCAACCGCCCAATAGAATTAGGGACGGACGATGACTCACTCAGAATTGTATATTTTTCACGTACTTGTGTGCATGGGGCAAATAAAACTATGTTCTAATATTTTTTGTTCAAATGGTTAACCCGATGATGCATACTGGCCACATATGAGTGCATATACGTATTTTCTATGTTTAAAATAGCCATAATTCGAGAACAGTGCACCGTAGAAGAAAAAGTGTTGAGAATCTTTTTTGTAACAATTTTACGATCTACAAACTTTGTTTGAACATTTTTTCAAATAGCTGTCGTTGTTTCAGAGATATACGCTAAAAACGCAAATTTGTGACCTTTGATCTCGAATAAAAAACAACGCACAAGCGGGATCGATGGGGACTTTTGATATGTCATTTGTAATGACGCATCCAAGGCCTGCACAAAATGCGTTATTCAGTAAAAAATCAGTAATTTTGTTTATTTTTTTTTGCATCACTGCTTTGTCGCTTAAGTTTTTAAGTACTAAAATATCATTAAATCAACTTTCAAACTTCGAACCATTCAATAGCGGTATTAAGAGCATTGTCTGGAGAAACTTGGTTTAAATCTTTCTTGATGTTGCGGCTTTCATGTTCGCCTTGATTTTTCTTCAACGTCAGATTCAAGTTTTTTTTTTCATCAGTGTTCATATAAAGGAATATCCAAATTATCCGCATTTTAACACATCAGAAACTTTAATGTAACTTTTGATATTAGTGTGTTAAGGAGATCCACCGATCGAGTGCTGCTGAATCTAATTTTTGCCCAGCAGCTTGTATTCAGTAGCGGGAAAATCTCTTCATTTCTTCGGTACTAGTACTTTCAGAAAATTCAAAACATTTTTCGCATTATTTAAGATAATGCTTTCGATCGAGGCGATTCCTGCAGAGATCAAATTTACGATAAGAATCTCGACGCAACCTTTTTATGGTGCCGCAAGAAGGCTACTTCTGTACGTGTAATTTTGTAAGTCTTATTATTTTTGGTCCATAGTTGAATAAGGGGCGTGACGTTAGGTTGGTTAGCCATAGCCACTATTTCAACATCTTCACTCTTAACAAATCTTTTGGGAGGGATGGCACATTATCCAGTAAAAGCAAGGGCTCTTGAGGCGAGATCCTTCCATTTAAAATCGTTTGTACGCGATATGAATCACCAGTGTCACCATTTTTGAAAATTTTGGCTGTCATCCAATCTTTAGAATGACTGTAATCCACAGGAAACGCAAAATTTTAAAACATTTTGGCTTTCTTCGACTCCAATAACTAACGGTGGCTCACTTTTCCTTCTGCCGGGAGCTTTTGTTTTCGATTGATGAGACAAATGTTTTCTGGTAAAAGCTCCAATACAGTGCGGACTCATCGGTTATAGAATTGAGACCAAACTGATTGCTAGTTCTTGAATTCATGTTCTTCAATTGAATTTTTGAAAAGATCCAATATAGTTCAGGTTGAGATTTTTCTTTGGTGATATTTTGTGGTAGTCCGAATGACAAAACCACCCCTCACTAAAGTAGTGTACCTTTATCGGTTCCTTTCGTATGTGAGTGTATTTATTTTGCTTTTTCTTAAATCATTTGACCACTAACAATCATATTTTGTTTCATTCCCCCCCAGAAACCATTTGTATAAGATTTTTCCATTCGTTATCCAGAACCTTTCAAAAGTTTTTTCTTTGTCTAGCTCCGGTATAAGCATCGACACAGTCTAACACATTTGTTTCGATTTTTATTCTGTACAAATAGTAGATTTTGCCACATCATATTTTGAAGTTGAAATATAAATTTGTCCGATTCAGCAATTTTGAAGCTTACTATATTCTCTTTTTTGATAAAATGATATTGAACACGCAAAAATTGCCAATGGCTGAAAATGACCGAGTGCAAAACGGAGTAGTGGGAGTACCCGTCCTCTAGCGTGGTGAGCGATTTATACAGGGTTTTCAAACTTAAGTCGGCACTATTGTTAACTTCGTTATTATTAAAGCTACAGGGTCAGTTAAATAGGCAAACTAGTAGAATTTGTTTCTTTCATCACTATGGTGAAAACAGAATAAAAATCTAACATCGCGTTCGCGAGTTATGTCAAATTGTTCCATTTTTTTAAATAGGTCACTCTGTATACAATATTGTCAATCTATAGGAAATTGAATACTGAACAAAAAGTGTCCCATTATTTTGTATCCTAAAGTCAAAAATGACAGAGCTAAAGTCAAAAATGAAATTGAGATTTTTCAAATTGGTTCAGGTAGCTGTGTTAGTTATAACTTTGCTTTATCATAAAGTAGAAAATAGGAGGAATATCAGACCCGCGGGTGGTCGAGTAGTAATGCCAACGACGTAGTCAAATTTGCTAGTCGGAAAACCGTTGGTCGAGGCGATTCGAATCTTGGTCACGGCAGACTATAGGAATAGATTAACATACAAATTTCACGATGGCTATATTCAGCAAAAGTGGTAAAGGAAATGAAGAAAGAGGAAAATTCATGAAGCGAAAGGATATGGTTTATTTTAATTTCTTCTGTGAACATTAAAAGAAAAATTCAAATTAAATGCTCAAAAACGTCACCCTCTTAGTCCAAGCATTTTTTAACCCGCCTGTAAACGCTTACAGTGAGTGTAAACTGTTTACCAGTAAAACTTCAATTTGACATTTTAATCCTGATGATATTTATACAACGAACGGTTGTAGTTTATAAAATCACAACCACTTTCACCTTATTTGAAAAATCATCAATAGCTCTGTCATTTTTGACTTTAAGATAAAAAATAATAAGACACTTTTTGTTCAGTATTCAATTTTCTATCGATTGAGAATATTGAATACAAGGTGTCCCATTTGAAAAAATTGAACAATTTGACATAACTCGCGAACGTGATGTTCGATTTTTATTCTGTTTTCACCATAGTGATGAGAAAAACAAATGCTACTGGTTTGCCTATTTAACCAACCATGTAGCTCTAATAATAACAAAGTTAGCAATAGCACCGACTTAAGTTTGAAAACTCTGTATAAATCGCAATCTTCTCAAACCACGCTAGAGGACGGGTACTCCCACTACTCCACCGTTTTCTCACCCCCGGTAATTTTCAGTCATCAATATCATTTTATCAAAAAATGAGAATATACGTTTTGTTTCTTTCTATTTCAACTTCAAAATTTTTTGACAATCGGACTACCACACGAGAATTCAGCCTCAATTAAATATATTGCTTTAAAAAATGTAAATCGCACACACTAAGTACGTATGATTACTTCCTATTTCCTAAAAGATTTATCCTACATGCCAAAAAATGACGGATCTACGAATTTTAAAAGAAAAACCCAAATATTTCAATTTTCCGGCCCAACAATTGCAGGGTTTTGCACACACTAGTACGTATCATTACCTCCTATTTCCTAAAAAATTCATTCTAGATCGCAAAAAATGATGAAATTTTGAAAGAAAAACCCTAATATTTCAGTTTTTCCGATTTTTCTTGGAAAGTTAGTACCCGATGGAGTTGAATTGATTCGTATTTTTGTCTTTTAACATTGGACTTTTCACTCAGGAAAAATTACCGAATGGGAGAAAACGGAGAAGTAGTGGGAGTACCCGTCCGCAATGCGCTTATATAACTTGCACTCCTCAAAAAAAGGCGCTAGAGGGCGGGTATCCCTACTACTCCGCCGTTTTCTCACACTCGGTCATTTTCAGTCATCTGTGCATGCATTTTTGCGTGTTAAATATCATTTTATCGAAAAATGAGAATATACGTTTTGTTCCTTTCTATTTCAACTTCACATTTTTTTTATGTCTGAGAATCGGACGACTACACCAGCATTCAGCCTCGGTTGAATATATTGCTTTAAAAAATTTAAATTGCAATTTTGCATAAACTAATTGCCCGACAATTGTTGACTAAGTACGATTCATTATCTCCTATTTCCTGAAAGATTTATGTTACAATTCAAAAAATGACGGATCTACGAATTAAAAAAATATTTTACTTTTTCCGATTTTTCTGCGAAAGTTATTACCTGATCGAGTTGAATTGGCATTTTATTCGTATTTTGATTCTCTACAACTTTTCTTTTTACACCATTAACATTGGTTCACTACTTTTTACTCAGGAAAAAAATAGTAATAGAAAAATCACGTTATTTGCTCTATTGACTGAAGTATTAAGATCATAAACAAATTACTTAAATTAAAATCAACCAAATATTAGATGCTCAATAAAAAATGTATTTCGTAATACACAATTTTGTTCAGTAAAGCTTCTTACAAATTAATTTAATTTTAAGAGTCCTATTTAATATTATGACAATTACGAAACTATGTATTAGCAAAAGTATATAGTTAGGTATTAGTAAATGTTTATAGTTTCATTTAAACTCTCATATTCGCAGTTGCTAAAGCAAAAGTTAACTCTAGTTGAATAATCGATTGAATTGTTGTTATACAGTGTGTCCCCAGATTCGCTTCTCTATATAAGGATCTCTGCTCCTGTTATACCTAAAGCAAAGGTTAAATGGGGAAAGTTTTAGTAGTACCTTCGTTACATGGCTTCAGATTTAAGATCAGTCAATTGGGTGTTTTCCATTGTTTTAGATTTATTAAATTTGTACGTTATCGTATTCTAATTATTATAATATAGCTTATAAGTGACATTAGAAAGTTAAAAACTTTATTATTTGCACCAAAAAGCTTCTTGAAATTGAACTAATTTATTTTTAGCGGAACGCAGCGCCATTGGTTGTGAAGTCAAAAGTCATGTAGAAAGGTGCACGTCGGAGTTTTTCTCTATCCGTATTCATAGAGTCAACCTCTTACAATTGACTATCAACTACAGCTACAAAACTCTTCTCCAATCAGTTATTTTGCTGACGTTTTGTAAGTAACGACATATACTACTAGTAGTTATTTTTCTATAAGCAAATGTGTATTAAACGTTAAATCTTAAAAAAATTAACACGTATGATTATTATTTTCTTTTTGTCAATAAAGACATAGGGACCTCTGCCTTTAGGAAAATGTTTATTCCTAAGTATTCTGTATCTCATATAATTTTTATATTCTGTTCAAACTACAAAGGAAAGTGTATTTGAACACGAAATTATATTAATTGTTAATAAAAGAACTTAACATTAAAATAATCACAATAGAAAAACATACATTTTTACTTCGGCAAATCTCTTCTTACTGCCATAAACCACCTAGGTTTGTGTTCATGATCTTGTGGTATACACTATTAAAAGATTTCGTGAGGTGTACGTGTACTTATGTTAATACAACCTGGTACAAACACTACTTATTTTGAGGAGAATAATTTTTCGGTTGAGATATTTAAAATTCAATTCACACAAAACAGCAGGAGAGATTTAGAGAAAGAACTAGAGAAGCATTAGGTGGGAGGAGTAGTAATAGAAAGAAAAAAGTTATGGGTGCTGGCTACGCAGATGATATAGTGGCAGTAGCGAAGAATGGAGAAAAGAAATGGGAAGGGCGATTAAGGTTTTAAAAAGATACTTAAAGGGAAAGAAGCTCCAGGCAAATGTTGAATAATTGAATTCAAAAAGAGTAAGGGAAGACGGAAAGAAGAGAAATGGTGGTGGGGAGAGAAAGAAATAGAGAAAGTGGACAATTACAGGTACCTAGGTTATAACATTAGGTATGATAATAAAGATGAAGACTATATAAGAGAACTCGGACAGAAAGGAAACAAAATAGTAGGACAAGTTTGGGGGATAGGTGAAAGGACATTTGAGAAGGATTTAGAGAAAAGACGATGGATTTTCGACAAAATAGTGTGATGTTATATGGAGCAGAGATTTGGGGATGGAAGGAATGGGAACTATTAGAAAGGAAGTGGACGTTAGGGCTGGATAAGGAGACACCGGGTTATATAGTAGAAGAAAAATGAAAAAATACGGATAGAAACTGGAAAGAGAACGTTGAGATACAAAGAAAGGATGGAAAACAGGAAGAACAATGAACTTTTATATAAATGTTGGAAAGAAGTGGAGACACAGAAAATTAGTTACGTGGAAGATGAAAGGAAAAATATTATGAAACGTGTGGATATGCGAGAGAGGAGATAAGAAGTTTGAGACGGGAAGGAAGATATATGGAAAACAGAAATAATAACGAGAGATATAGACACGCAAATGCAAAGAAAGAAGAACAAGAATAAAAGAAGGAAAATACAACGAAATATAGAAAATTAGTAACGGGAAGAGTGCCAAAATACATAATGGAGAGAAAATCGCTGAAAGAAAAAAATGATAGCAAGGTTTAGAACAGGAAATGAAGAAAGGAGAATAAATACTGGATGGGAAAGCATAACGCACATGAAAGAAGGATGTAGTGAGTTAATAAAAGAGGAAACGAAGTGCTGGGTGCTATTGGGTGAAAGGAGAGGAAGTACAATGGATGAAGTGATGGAGAGAAGAAAAAGGATAGACGAGAGGAAAAGAAAGATAATGAAGATAAAGGGATAAAGATGAAGGAGAAGAAAAAGAAGATTTTGTTAAAGGAAAGAAGATGAAAGATGTTTAAAAAGAAGAGGCACGAGAGGTAATTTTGTTAAATAATAATATTGTTAGTTTGGTAGTTAGAAAATGTATGGTTTTAGGTTTATATTTATATAGAAAACAGAATTCTTTTGTTAAATGTATAAAAAACAAACTAAATAAGATTTAATTCATTCAATTCACAAACAGCAAGACGGCGGCGGTTGTTTATATGACATATGATTTTTTTGAATTTCTAAGAGTAATATCTGAAAAACGGTAATTCAGGTTTTTTATTCTAACAGTGTTCATTGATACCCTCAAACTTTAATTGATCAATTTTTGAAAAAAAAGGTGTAACACCCAATTGGTTTTGGAAATATCGGCGAAAACCCGAAAATAGCGAATTTTGTTGTCTGTCAATAAATCCGAAAAGGTTAATTTGAAAGCTGTTAAAATACGACATTATTCGGACACTTTTTTAAGGCGAATAAGGTGGCGTATACGACATTTCACAATCATCTTTTGTTATCCCGCAACTAACCTCAACTTTAATTTTTCTTATGGCTGCCATATTGGATTTTTTTATTTTTGGAGAAAGCGTAAAATTTCCAGTCTAGTGATGTCATACAAGTGCATGAAAAATTTAAGTATCATCAAAATATCGCACTTCGTAAAATTTGGTCTAAGAAGGTCATGATTTATTTGTTCCAAAATAACAATAATAAGTAACGTATGGAAGGCATTAAATTTTCAATAGAACATATGTAAATAATGACTTCTCAACAAGTTACATGTTTTGGAACAAATTCCCAAATGTGGGTGTGTTAAAAAAAATCAGAAAAATCGTTGTTAAATTAATTAAAACTTGAATTTTTGAACAACCTGCAAGTAAATACAATGAAAATGAAAATAGCAACGGCAGAAATAGTGCTAAAATGAATTAATAAGTACTCAAATCCGTAATGTAAAATCTAATTTACAGATTTCAAAATGATAGAGACATTTTTGACAATTGGTGACTGTTTTTCGTACAACCCTAGCAAGTGAATTTCTGTTAATATTTCTAAATATGTCCAAAACTCTTTGTCTCAGGATTTCTATAGTCGCAGGAGGATCAAATTGGTAGACCTCATTCTTTGTGTAACCCCATTCGTAGAAATCTTAAGAGCAAAGTTTAGATCTAGGAGGAGATCAAGATATTGAACCATTTAAGAAAATAATTTGTTCATCAAATTTCTCTTTTAAGAAATTCCTGATTTGAATGGTGTTGTGAGCCGGACATCCATCCTGTTAAAACCAGGTTCTTCAGAACTCATCTTCGGTTAGAGTAGCTCGTAAAGCTGGCACAGCCTGGTTTTGCAAAAGCTTTAGTCCCTCTGTCCGCTTAGGCTGTGGTCAAACAAAAATTTCCTGAAATGATTAATATTTTATAATAAGTGTCAAATTAAAAAGTTAGTTAGTTAGATTCTAAATCTGGTCCGTATACGCCTCTCTGGCACTTCGTGAGGGTTTTCTTCAACCCAATCATGACTGCGTTCGGAATAAATCTCCAAAGACCTTACTGAAGTAATGTCGGCATTTCTGTGTAACTGCAAGTAGAGCATGTCAAACTTTTCTTCATTTGAATAAGGAATATCGGCCATTTTTAACAGGTTCCGAAAATTTCTGTGTCAGATTTATTATGTCAATGAGGAAAAGTGTACTACTTATTCAGAGTTTAGAGTATTTATTAGTCAGAGCCTTTTTAAATGTAAAAAAATGTTACTTATAAGAACCATATTTTCTGACAAATAAATCATGGTCTCCTTGGACCTAATTTTACGAAGTGTGATATTTCGATGATATTCAAGTCTTTCATGCACTTTTTGAAACATCACTAGACTGAAAATTTTACTCTCTTTCCAAAGATCAAAAAATCAATATGGCGGCCATAAGAAAAATGAAAGTTAAGGTGGGTTGGGATTAACAAAAGATAATTGCAAAATGTTGTATACGCCATCTTATTTGACTTAAAAATGTCCGAATAATGTCGCATTTTGACAGTTTTCAAATTAACCTTTTCCGATTTATTGGAAGAAAACAAAATCCGTTATTTTCGGATTTTCACTGATATTTCCAAAACCAATTGACCGATCGTAAATCTGAAACCAGGTACCAATTGCACTAAGTTTACTTTAAAACTTTCCCTATTCAATCTCTGTTGTAGGTATAACAGAATCCGAGATCCCTGTATAGAGAAACGAATCTGGGAGACACTATATATTTTTGTTTGTATATAGGTATCGTATGTCGTATTGAAATCTTTTGAATTAAGTTCTGTGTTTGAGATTATTTCATCTCTCGAAAACCATCGATTTAAAATTCCCTTTTTAGTACGTATTCAGTACACACCATCTTTGTGATCCATAACGATGGGCTATATCTTTTCGGGATCTAGAGGGCTACGATCAATTTTGAGAACATTTACAAAGGCATATATCTTTTAGTTTTTACTTTGTAACTTGCAACATTTTTTCTGCTACCCTTTTCTGCCCATTAGCAATGTCAATGTTATTGGAACAAAATGCCTTCCGTTTTGTTCTAATAATGACTCCGGCCGTGGAAGCCTTGATTGTTACAATGTCAATGTTCTCAATATCCTCCCGATAAATAGAATCTTCTGTTATGTTAATGTTTTCAGTGACAGACATAGAATTTTCAGCAATTTTATTACAATAATACTTATCGAGTTGTCGATAAAAAACATTCTTGTCTACGGACTGAGATGTATTAGGATGTAGACCCTTCGATGGTAGTTTCAATATTCATTGCTGAACGAATTCGCCTAAATGCCACCACCTTGCAATAATAATGCAGACACAGCCTATTCTTAAAGTAAGAATTTAGAAACGGACTGAATATGGTTCAGGCAGACTGAACAAGATTTGACAATGCGGCAGCTGTGTTTGTAATTTGATTGAAAATATCAGGCAGATTCTAAAATGATCTGTATTTTAAAAACGGTTTAGAAAACGTCTGTCAGTCGGCACACTGACTAGACAGTTTGCAAACTAACAGATTTTGGCATCTGACTGCGGCATCTACATTTTTAAAGGTTGTGTTATTTCTTAAGCAATCATAAATGTAGGGACTGATTCTACATAATCTTTTTAAGAAGAAAATGTTCTATCAACGTAGGTTAGCACAGTTTCCGAAATACAGGGTGTTGGAAAATAATTTTTTTGCGATATCTATTTGAAGTGCAACTTTGGCCTACTTGTTAACGTTGATAATATAGAAAGACAAATATGACACCTACTGGGTTCTTATAGTCCAAGAAAAATGTCATTTAAATGGGAAATAATAGCACAAACGAAAAAATACATAGGTTTGTAGGGGGGGGGGGGGACTATGAGTTTTGGTAAACCACCCCACCTCTTAATCGCAGAAAGGGTTAAATTACTTTGATCGGCTATAACTCGGGATGCCCTACTCGTATAAGCGATCCAAACTTGAAAAATTTTTGAGTGCAGGAGTTTCTGAAGACAGCCATTGTGTTCAGTTTTTGATGCTCGACATGGTTGGTTATGCATGGTTATGGCGTCGCAAAGGAAACATTTTTTAAAATCTAAGCTAAGCGCATCCAGATTTCACTGTTTTAGCGGGCAACAATTTTGGTCTTATTCCGCGAAACAAAGCGTCGCAGAGAAATTTGTATTTTTGAGTGCCCAAAATTTTTGGCTGTATCTCTGGAATTAATTAAACGTGATGTCTCCGGGAGATCTAATCCACGGTGACGTATTCAGTTTGAGTTTTCTTCGGTCAACTTTAACTTCATTTTAAATGATTTTCTTGTCTTCAACAACAACACGTGAGAATTTGGTGACTGTTGATGCTAGGTACCACCAAAAATGTTCTTACATCTAAATATAACAGGAGCAAAAGAGGGGGCTCAGAAGTAGAATCTGTACAACATACTTCGAAAGCTATCGATATAATTGAAAGAATAATGCGGAATGCCAATTGGCATTTAACGAACTGTTGGCTCAGATTGAAAGTGAACATATTTCAGATGTAAGGATTGTCAAACAGCATCTCATTCATAAGTATAAGAAGGATATCGTGGTTGTATCGGGAGATGGTGTGCCAACGTTTTTTTTTTAAATATATGACTTAAAGTTCTTCATAACAAATGGTATGATGACAAAAAATCGCTGAATGAAACCCTACCCACAGCACCAAACCTAATTTGATCAATTTGAAAATACCGTAATACTCCCGGTCTGCTGGAATAGAATGGTTTGGTTAAGCAAATAATGGCATATTTTTACAGCGTTCGAAAGTAGTTTTTATTCGTGGCATCCTAACGATTATAAACAGTAATTGACAATTCTTGTAGAAGGTATTATTAAAACCATGAACAAAGAATGTACTTTGTCATTTTTGATCAGTTTATTTTAAATGTAACCCCGAGATATCGTTAAGAACAATCCTGAACTACTGAATATAGTAGTAAGATTAAAAGTTTCCATCTCCAAAGTTTTTATGGAAGGGAGTCGATTAAAGGATCTGTGTAAGGAAATCTAGTGGGGATAAAATTTTCAATGGTCTGTAAACCATTCCAAGATAGAATCAATTAATTTCAGAGAACTTAGGTTCGGAAAGCAGAGGATAAGGAGTCCTTTCAAAAATGCTGTTAACAAACTGAAAATAAACGAATCCTACAGAGTGCTTCAAATTCACTCAGAGAAGCTTACCATCGGTCAATCTTAGAAGTGCTGGAGTAGACTTTAAAGACAGATTTAACAATCAAACAGACTTTCATGAGGTCTTTTAAAATAAAGAAAAGGTTGATAAGTTGAAAATAATCAATTTTAATTGTTTTCAATAAATCGAACAGAGAATCTTATAATTGTTTATGTTTGTTGTGTAGTGGTACGTCCTGGTCGGCTGATTTATATTGTTTCCCAACCGTTGTGTATAAACACATTTTATTTCTCTCTTGAAGAAGCACGTATTCCAAAGTTCAGGTAGGTTCAGTCTTCTTTAAGAAAATTTGGATATGTTTTGCAAACAATACCTGCCTAATAATTAAGGAAAAAGTTAGTGAATAATATGGTCTTGTAAGACTCCTTTTTTGTGGAGGTAGGAAGGACAATCAATAGTCCTAGAAAACCATATTATTTAATAACTTAATTTTTAGAGGAATACTTACTGGAACGCTGTATTGCATATTGATTTTGTCTGCCCATAGATGATTTTTATGGAAGTTTATAATTCCATCTCGGAAAAGATATAGTTCGTCTGTAAACATTCTTTTGTGTTTTGTCTTCTGGAACCATGTCTCAAACATAGAGCTGGTAAGAAAACATCTGTTGCTTCTTTAAAATTTTCCAGACAGTTGCTTGGCACATATTTAAAGTTACACCTATTTTTCTTGTGCTTGTCGCTGAATTGTTTGCAATTTTAATCCATCAACTAAAAGCTGTAAATAAAACAATATACTTAGTTCTCATTAACAAATGATGATATACGTAGTGCTAACTGAACTTCATTATTTCTCGAACTCTTAGTGTACTCTGGAGTGAAAGTTTAGGTTTCTTCTTTTCTAAATGTAGAAGAGATTGATTTTGAAAACAAATTGTTTTTTTCCTTTTTTGATTATTTTAATTTTTTGTATTTTTATCGCAGTCTAACACTTCTAGACCTTTTTTTGGATAGTTTGAATTGAAATATTTGGCCGTGAAAACATATAAGTTCTGGTAGATGACAACGTTTCGCATTGTAATTGCTAATGATTTTTTGGGCTAGTCCTAGATCAGATCAAAAACATTGAAAACATTCTGTTTCTTGTTTGAATTGCAATTGAAAGATCAAGAAGGACGAAGATGTTCAAGTAAGTACTCATTTTATAAATAATGAGTGATTTTGAGATATAACTTTCTACGTCTATCTCTTTGCATATACAAAGTTTAAAAAATTCTTTTTTAATATTTTTTACACTGTTTTTAATGCACTTTAATAAATAAAGTGCTGGTGCACAGCTGTGCCAGCATAAATCGGATAGAAATGAAATGTTTAATAACTCAACACAACATTACTTTATTCCGACACTTGTACAAAACAGAGGCTACGCGAAATAGGCGCGTGTTGCTCCTTTAAATTTTACATTTGTACTACTCTTAAAATGTACCGCAAAATTACCCTCTCCCGATATATTATCCAAAAACAAAGTTGTGATTGGTCGATATTTTAACGGTCAAAAAGTACTTAAGAATCGATTTGCGGACGAACAATAGAAAAGAGAAATCTACCTAGTATACAATCTAAAGAAATCGCTAATCCCGATCTTAAGTATACAAATCCAGGTTTTTCCTGGTACACAACAAATAACAAAAATTCCTTAAATTAAAAGAACGTATTTACAATAAAACTAAACTAAACATGCCGCCCGCGTTGAAAGATCTAGCTTTCAAATACAAAAAGAACGACACACATAAGTTTCATATGTTCACGTCGTTGCACAGACACACTAATCAGACTAATCTTTGTCACTTTCTTCTGGTAGCACGCAAACCTTAGTAGCTGCACGTTTTATTATGCTTCCATTAGAGGTTTTTATAGAGATGACCCGGATGACACCATCTGCTCCTGCATGAACATCGGTGATTCGCCCTAGCTTCCATCTTAAGGGCTGCAAATTGTCGTCGCGAATAATGACCAAGCTTCCAATTTGTAGAAGGCTGGAACCATTTATTTTCCATTTTGGACGAGTTTGCAGTTGACAGATATATTCTGAGCTCCATCGCTTCCAAAAGTGCTGCATTAGCTTCTGAATATGCTGATACTTGCTCAGTTTGTTGTCGGCTATGTCCATTAAACAAGGTTCAGGTAGAAGCGTCAATCTTCTTCCAATTAAAAAGTGTGAGGGGTCAAGGGTTCTACATCGTTAGGATCATTTAATAATGGTGTGAGGGGTCGGGAATTAAGAACAGCCTCAATCTGAACTAACAATGTATACATTTCATCAAACGTAAAATTAGGATTACCTGGCACGCGTTGTAAATGAGTTTTTAAGCTTTTAACCCCTGCCTCCCATAAACCGCCAAAATGCGGAGACCGAGATGGTATAAAATGCCACGCAATTTGCTGAGCACTCGTTTTGATTTTTATCATTCAATAAAAAATTTCGCAATTCCTGTATATGCGAATTTGCTCCTACAAAATTTGTGCCGTTATCCGAATATATATTAGCAGGAATTCCACGACGGGATATAAATCTGCGCAGAGCTGATAAGAATTCGAATGTGGTTAAATCTACAACCAGTTCAATGTGAACTGCCTTCGTCACAAAACAAACAAATACGCATATAAAAGATTTTACTAATTTACAACCGCGACCTTTTTTGTTTTTTATTAATATAGGACCCGCATAATCTACACCACAATTAACAAAGGGAGGCGCAGGTTCTATTCTTGTCTTGGGTAGAGCGCCCATTAAGTATTGTATAGGTTTAGGTTTTGATCTAAAGCAAGTTACACACTCGTGAACTACTTTCTTAATAATCTTTTTTCCCGCAATTGGCCAGTATTTTTCTCTGACCGCCGACAATAGCAAATTAGCTCCGCAGTGTAAATGTCGGAGATGTTCCTGCCTTATAATTAATTTTGTGAGTCTGTTTCCTGAGGGTAATATTATCGGGTGTTTTTTTGAATAATCAAAGTTTGATTGTGAAATACGACCACCCACACGCAGCATGCCTACCTGGTCTAAAACGGATTTAAGGATAAAAGTGAACTATTCGAATCAATGCTTTTCCCTTGAGACAGTTCAGTTATTTCTGATTTAAAGTTATTGTTTTGCGCCATTTTAATAAGGCAAACTAAAGCATTTTTTAGCTCACTGACTGTAAGGGGACCCCGCAATCGATTTAGTCTAGCATTATTTATAAATCTTAAACAGTACCCAAAGACTCGTTGAAGTTTCCACACGGATGAATACTTTTCAAACAAATTTAAGTCAAACGAGTGCGATGAGAGGTTTACTGCCGAACGTGCTTCGACTTGATTTTCTTCAGGTAAGTACACTTCTTCTGCAACAATCTGACAATTTTTATCCCACAAAAATCAGGACCTTTCCACCAATTATTTGCATTCATTAATTGTGCCGGTTGTAAACCCCGCGAGATTAAATCAGCTGGATTCTCATTGGTACTTATGTGTCTCCAGTCACCCATATCTGTTAAAGATTGTATTTTTGCCACGCGGTTAGCTACAAACGTTTTCCATCTATTGGGCGGACTTTTTATCCAACTTAATGTTACTGTTGAGTCGCACCAATAATAATGACCATCGAATTGAATATCAAGGGCACGTTTAACTTTATTAGTTAGATTTGCTAACAGTAATGCGCCGCATAACTCTAATCGCGGAAGAGATACATTTTTCAGCGGTGCCACGCGCGACTTTGCACAAAGCAACCTAACTACGCAAAAATTTTGTTTATCAATACTACGGATGTAAACGCAAGTTCCGTACGCGCTCTCGGAAGCATCGGAAAATGCATGTAATTCAATGCTTTTCCAACTATTTAATGCTACGTGTCTTGGTATCTGTATACTGTTTAAAACGCCAAGGTCATTTCTAAATTGCACGAATTTAGTATGAAGATCAAGAGGTACAGCCTCGTCCCACGATAACTTGTGTTGCCACAATCTTTGAATAATAATTTTAGCAGTTACTATAACTGGACCTAACAGACCTAGGGGTCATAGATTTGGGCAATGCATGATAGAATAGATCTTTTCGTAACTTTCATATTGTTGTTACTAGTGCCGATAGAATACTGCAATAAATCAGTACGGGGATGCCAAATGATACCTAATGTGCCTAAACTCGAATTTTCCGATATTTGCACCAAATTTTCTATTGAATCACTTGCAACCTTTATGTTATTTAAAAATTTCATCATCGTTTGACGCCCATTTTCGCAACTCAAACCCCGCCCCGCTAAGATTTCCGAGAGGTCTTTTTGAACTTGAATTGCCTCTTCTCTGCTCGGAAAACTTGCCAAAAGATCATCGACGTAAAAATTTTGTTCGATAACCCGCGCTACTAGAGGTAGTTTGTTGCAATTTTCAATGGCAAGTTGCTTTTAAGCATCGCGTTGCTAGGAAAGAACCCGAAGCGGTACCATAGGTAACGGTTTTAATTTAAAACAACTTATCGGTTCATCTTTATTGGTACGCCAAAGAATCAACTGCAAATATTGTTGTTCTTCGTTAACTAAAATCTGGCGATACATTTTTGCTACATCTGCAGATAGTACGAATTTATGTTGTCTAAATCGCAATAAAATAGAAAAAGATCGTCCTGAATTGTAGGGCCTACGCATTGAACGTCATTTAATGAAAGATTGGAAGGTACAGTTTTTGCAGATGCATCGAAAACTACACGGATCTTGGATGTAGAACTACTTTCCTTTATCACTGGGTGATGAGGAAGATAATACTTAGGGCGTTCTTTTATATCAAGCTCGTTAATCCTAACCATGTGACCTAATCTTTCGTATTCATTTAAAAAATCCAAATACGCTTCTTTTAATTTGCAATCGCGATCAAGCCTTCTTTCTAAAGAATAAAACCGCTTTAATGCTACCGTCCTAGATTCCCCTAAATTTGCAAATTTGTCATTTGTTGGTACATCCACTATAAATCTATGAGGGTTTGTAAGAGTGCGCTTATGTGTTTTTACAAAGTTGTCTTCGCAATATTTTTCATCTAATGAGTATTTTGAATACTTGAATCTTGAACGGCAATTGCGCTATGATTAATTAATCTTTTATTAAACACTCCTTCGCAAGCGTTATTAATAGTACCCCCAAGAATCCAACCTAGCTGCGTTTTCTGCAGGATAGGCAGGCCCTTTCCTAATTTATGTTGCCCGTTACAAAGCAAATCCCAAAAAACACTATCAAAATATGAATTTTAGAAGACACATTACATTTTGGGTCCGCTAACCTTATATGTTCGGGAAGGTTTAAACTATTCAAATTAAATGATACGGCAGGTAGGTTGTCGGTTATCTCGTCTATTATCAGACATGACATACTAACTCTAAAATCACTAACCCTAGATTTAAAGGAAACAATCGTTTTTTCAGTAATCTTTGAATTTATTTGACCTACGCCTGTGATAACCATATTAACTTTATGTTTTGGAAATCCTAATTTGTTGCACATCTCTGTAGTTATAAAATTTGACTGGCTTCCGGGGTCAAGAAGACCTTTACACAAGTGTTTATTACCGTAAATGTCAGCAATTTCAAGGCAAACTGTTGATAATAAAATTTGAGATACTTTTTCAGAACATGCAGAATGATTGGCATATGAATTAGATGGGCCAGCTACTTCTTTTGTGGCTAGAGGCTTAGGGACTCCATCAGTTAAAGAAACGTCTTTATAATTTTCCGATTTTCCTACTTCCGCATTCGGTTTACCCGGTTCTGTACTACAAGTTTGAGTCTGATCTTTAAAAGGCTCTAAATGTAGTAATGTGTTGTGTTTTTTACCACATTTTTGACACGGTTGTAGTGTGCAGGTTTTTGTTGCATGATTCTTTTTTAGACAATTAATGCAGAGGTGTAACCGTCTTGCTGTTGAAATTCTAGCATTTACGTTTAAATTAGCAAAGGCTTCGCAATTGTAAATGGCATGTTTATCATTTTTACAAAAAACGCAATTAGAAGGGTTTTGGGACATTTACAATAAAACTAAACTAAACATACACTAAGACAAAAATTTTGTTGTAGTCAAAAACTTCTGTCAATACATTGTCGCCAATTTTTTGTTGCATATTTTAATGTCTATACAATGACAGATTGGATAAGGTAAACAAAAACAATCATTTTCTTTCATCAGCAATTTGCAAACGTTCAGATCACGTAGGACCGCCAACATATACGCATTTCAAGTATGCACTGTGTATGTGTATGCAAAGAGGCTGGAAAATTATGTTACGAAATCAGTCATTATCTGCCGGTCTATTACTTCTAAACTCAAATTGTAATGTGTGGTTGCAAATATTTCATCCAAAATCAACAACAACGTGGAATTGAAAACTATTTCCCTACCTTGCAAAACGATTATTCTAAGAAAAAGGATAGGGTTTTTTTCCTCTTAGGCCGTCTACCACTGTGGTTCCGGATGCACCGCAGCCTAAAAGGCTTATTGTGCTTCCTTTGGTTGTTAATCAACGTATCCAAACTTAATACTCTGCACTAATAGGTGCAGATCGTTGGTTGAATACGTATTTAACTCTTTTGGTAGCATTTTGTTGCGCCTAAAAATAACCTGCCTCCTATTGTCCAGCGCCTTGCAAATGCACAATAAGTGCAGTACTGTTTCGGGAGATCTTTCACATAGTCGACAGTTAGTGTCGCCAGTGAATCTTCCGATTTTCCGTAGGTATTCTTAAACGGCCATGTGACCCGTTAGGAGCCCTGCCGTGATCTTTGACTGTGCCCGGCTTAACATAGGATAGGGTTACGATATATTATTTTGTGGGAGAGTTAGATAAAGATGAAGAAAAACAACATAACTACCAAAATAATGACACATTTTATGAGACAATAGAAATAAATGAAACTTTCTAAACTTTAGAACACTTTAGCTGATATTATTTAAAAAAAAATAACGAGGAAGAAACTGAATTAAAACCTAAACTTAGTGATCTCAATTGAATTTAAATACAAGAATTAGATCCTCGAGTTAAAAAATGTATGGCGGAGTACAATGAGTACCTACTCCAAATATAATTATAAAGTTAAGGAATTGGAAGCAAATTTTATTTACATTAGGTAAAGTACGACTTGCAGATCCTCCAAGATGGTTTGCTAGCTTCAAACTCAATCCCTATGTTACAATCATCTGCTGAACTTTTAAAGATTGCCGAAATAGAGTATACCTAATGGTGAAAAATTTTACATTTTTAAGAATATCTATAAACAAGCCTTATCATACAGAGTTATTGCAACGAACAGTGCAATAATTGATTAAAAAATATTATGTGAAAAACCCGGGAAATTTTTTTTTGACCAACACTCTTTTTCCATCAAAATTATTCAAGAATCAAGAATATGAAAAATTTCCGTTAATTGGAAATTATAGTTACATCGCCATAAAAGAAATTTCAAGTTTTAGGTATAGTACAAACTGTAGAGATCATGCAGAAAATTTTTCCAAATGTTTTTAATGTAACAGAATGTAAAAACAAAAAGAAAATTAAAATATCCCAGAAAACTACATACCAATTTCCAAAATTTTAGAAGCAATCACGAAAGGACAATTGATAGTGTTACGCCAGTAGAGTACTGAATAAGTTAGAATGATCACGGTGCTTTAGAACTTCGTATCTTCAACTATCAATAATTTTCTAGAATTTTATTTTATTATTATTTTAACCATGAAAGCGTCGTCATGTATTTATTCAGTCGGTTGCGAATTATCATTTAATGCGATTGGATATAAACTGTAACGTGTAAAGTAATTGTATTGTTATCTGAATTATAAAAACTGTACATGTTAAAGTAAATAATATCTTAATACTATTGAAAAGTGTAATTTGATTCTGGCTGTGTTTATACTTATGTCGCAGTTGTGAATGCGCAAGAATAACTACGATTAGATTTGTAACAATAGAATACAAGAATAAGTCTTATCTTCTCCAATACGCGATATGGTTACAGGAACAATTTCTACTTTATTAAAAGTAAGCACTAAAACTTTATTTTAACGTAATATGCATTCTGATAATAATTTACTCAAATTAAATATTTAGTATGTGAACATCTTTTGATGGGTAAGGACGCGAACAAGGTAGGAATTTTAATTATTCCCATTTAAAGCCACGGGATTTATATTTTTTTTCTGAAATAATGGTAAATATGCGTTTATTAAGTGCTCTATTCGTCTTTTAATTATATGTTTCTTGATGTAATAGTGAAGTTATTTTTTATACGTCTGCTGTAGTGCTTAGTCCCTACAAACACGAATATCGGGAGTGTAGTGTAGTAAAGTGTTTTGTAGCTATTTTAGACTAAAATACGATAAGTATTTTCATTCTCATAAATATCCAATTACAATTGGTTAATTTGTCAGAATAAAGTCATTATTTTTATCCTATATCATATATTTTTAATTATATTGCAATTTCATCTCGGTTACTTTGGAAGCTTTAAAACATGTCATTTTTCAAAACATCTACATTTATTGCAATTTCAGTTTGTGTTGGGCAGGTGACTAACAACTTTGCAAATCTGAAAATTGTTTCTACTTACATAATTAACCATAACATTATTATATGATTGTTGTGTTTACGTGTGTTGCAGATTGACAATATTAATTTTATGCAATGTTATACATGCATTTAAATTTTAAAGTTAACATTTGCGTTTGGTATGATTTATTGATTTTGTTGGTGATTTATGCATTTACTAATTAGGAGTATAATACTTTCAAGATCTCCGGCGGTTACCCTCCATATGCAGAAAACATATTCGGAAAATATACTTGTTTAAAACCCCGCCGCGCATCTACATGGAGGTCAACCGCCAGATCTTGGAGTTGTTTTTCTATAATATAAATACCGTTTTTATACAATAAATTTAGGAATGTAAAATTAAAGAAAATTATGCATCATCCCCTAGTCTAATGACAGGTAGAAGAAGTGATGATTAAATTGAGATTTTGGCGGTTACTACTGGTATTGTGAGTTTATTCCATAATCTTGAGACATTTGAAAATATGGGGGATCAGAATTTACAATTAAATAAAATTCGTAGGGTCCACTTGACTGCAGTAAGTCAACGCTCAGAAATCAACAAAATTTTTTGTGTTTCTTAAGTTTGCCTATTAGTGTTATCCTGTGTGTTGATTTTGTACATATCATAGCATTTGGAAATCGTATATTTAAAACAGCAGCGACAAAAAATAAATATACATCTTGGTAACCATTGAGTTTATTGCTGTAGAAGTAACGTCCAGAAAATTCATAATTAGGTTGTATTTAGGTTACTATGTGTTGGTACTCTTATGATCTGGCCTAAGTTACCAATAATACTGTGTGTTAAATTGGTATACTTGAGGGCATTCAGGAATTGTATACTCAAATGTATCGGCAATGAAATCTTCAAAATAAACGGAATTCGTAGGGCCCACCTGAATTTACTGCTGTAAACCAATGCCCAGATAAATCGATAGATTTTATTTAGATCACTAAGTGTGGGTCAATCTTATGTTTATGCCTGAGTTACTGATGATACTGTGTATTGATTTGGTATACTTGAGGGCATTTTGAAACGGTATGTAGGCGATAAAAATTTAGATTACTGTGTGTTGATAACTTTGTGAATATGCCCGAGATACTGATAATATTGTTTGTAGATTTGATGTACTTGAAAGTATTCAGAAAGTAGTAGCAAGAAAAGCTTCAAAATAAATTAAATTCGGTAAGCCAACGTTCAGAAAATCTATAAAGCTTTTATTTGGATTATTACGTTTTAGTAATGTTGTGGTTGTGCCCGAGTTACTAATGATAATAAGTGTTGAATTGGTATATTTAAGAGCATTCGGAACTATACAGGGTGATTCAGCTAACCCGTTCATTAGAAGTTTATAGATTTTCCGTTGAAATATTTGTTTAAAAATTTGGAATAGGAGATTGCTCATAAAGTTCTATTTAATTAAAATAGGTTACACCGGAAGTGGCTACCAACTTTCATATTTTAAATGAAGTGATATATGCCGGAAAACTGATATTTTTAAAAAGTCGTTATTTTCTTTTGAAAATTTGCACATAGACGTATAATCTAATTCTGAACAACTTTTCTCTTAGGAATTTTTTAATATCTCGTCATCTAACCTTACGTTTTACATATTTAAGGGATATTTTTTTAATTTGTCACGACATTTGTCAAAGTGCTTTTTTTGTCATTCGATATGCTGAATTCATTTGCCAAAAGAAATTTTCGGATATCTCAATTACAAAAATTTTTCCCATTTGTTGCAAACTCTTTGCCGGTCACTGTATAAATCTTTGTTTGGTTTTTGTAGATACAAATATGAGTAAACATCAAAGAAATTTGCGTTTTATTTTTATGCTTTAATACAAAACTAAATTAAATGTTAAGAAATGTAACGATCCAATCAATGTGCAACTTTTTTCTGGATTGCATAAGTCTAAAAGAAAGTCAAAGAAGATTACGATGTAAGTAATCCTTTATCTTTTAAAAAATTTAATGGTGAGTAATATTTTATCTATATTAACCTATAGTGTACTTACCTACATGTGCCAAAAGAATTAGTTTATAAATAACAGCAATGATTTTTTATATTACTTGTAATTCAAGGAAATGATGATATTCGCCTTTCACCTTCTGGACACAAAACGTTGCCAAAAATCATTTTGTTTAAAATAAGAACCAATGGAAAAAATTTGTGACAAATCTTCTACAACAGCGACGTTTTTCAGGTAGGTAATTTGGAAATAAATAAAAATAAACAAAAATTGGCGGAATTTACACCCACAATACTTTAATAAAAGTTGACTTTAAGTTTGATAAGGAATCTAAAACTATAATAATATATCGAGTGTTCCATTTAAAATAACAAAGTTAGTCTCTAGTTCCGGTAACACCGGAAGTCTGTCGTTATCTTAAATCGAACGGACATCTTTGAAAACTCTTATAACAAAGTTTTCAGAATGTCATATTGAATCGTTTAGCAGATCTCTCTAATAGGCCATCTACCGCTCGAGACGCTGTATAATATTTGTGTTTTGAATTTCCATTTAAGAAAAAATGTTTAAACAAATTATTATAAGTTTAGTAAGTAAGAAATCAAAATTAAATAATTGTCATTTTCAAATAAAAATAAAATAAATGTTTTTGCAAAGTTCCTTCTGCTTATAGTAAAAAAGATTACTGTCCAGATCATACTAACATTAAATTAATTAAATTATTTAATGTACATTAAATTAATTAAATCATTTAATGTTAGTTCGTCGTATATAAAGTTTGTCTCTTATTTATATAATTTTAATCAATTAACGTGTATTGAACATCTTGTGTTGATGTTCAAGGATTATATTTAAATAGGAAAATTAGTACTCCTTATCCTTAATTCAGTGTTATTTACTTTATGTATACTACCGGATTCGAAGAAAATTCTTTATTTTCAAGTATACAAAGTAGTTCTAAAATAAACAAATACAAAATAAATTAACCGAGAAACGAAATATGACTTACCATCAGAGACTTACAACAATTTTAATTAATTTATTAGTTAAAATAACTGAACTAAAACGTCTGGTGGTCGGACATATTTGTTAAGATGCAGATAACAAACTCGAATAAAGCCAAAATTTTTAATATTGATTGTGGAACCGTTGTTTATACAACTTACATAGCAAGAATTTATAAATTGATTTTACTTCTCTTATTTTTTGTTGGTTTTGAAGACACTTCATTAATCAAACTCAAAATGCGCTTAATGTCTTTCGCTTTACTTTTCCGTTCTTTTGCTTTTCTTTTTTCCTCTCTGTCTATTTCTAGTTCTTCGATTCTATGTTTTTCAGGTGTATCCGTGTAAATTCTGGATTTTCCTAAGGATCGACCCTTTTTAATTTGTGTCCTTGTTTGAATTTTTGGCAGAGGCCTTATAATTTCTGGTGTGTTTTGGACGTTGAAGGTAAACAATCGTCTTGAACAATCGACGATGTAAGTTTCTGCAAAAGTAATGAAAGTGACACTTCTTTCAAAAAAGTTGGTGGAAACTTCAACAAGCACATCAGCACCTGTGAAAAAATGTTAAAATTTTCTGTTTAGAAACTGTTGCGTAACTCCCTAATCTTATGTATAATTGTTGAGTAATAAAATTTTCGTGCACATTATGTTTCGGACGTTTAGGTTACATTTTATGTTTACTTAATTTTAGGTAATTTATAATGTATTTAGACGTCTTTCAGTTTTGTAACCATTTTGAGTTGATTATATTTGCTCAAAATTACTTTCGATACCTAAGTGAAAATTTAAATTAATGAGGAATATGCTACCGCTGTGGGACCCGTACCATCAGTGGGAACAGCCAAGCGGTACACGTGTCAGTATGACAAACTGAACCACCGGGTTCGACTCCAGTTGACGACGAGAGATTCTATTGGGCCAATTTAAAAAAATTGGCAAATCAAGATTCAACAACGTGATAATATAAATAGTTATACGAACAATAAGATAAACATAGTTACGTTTTATTGTACACGTTAAAAATTTTTAAGTTGACATAGTTACACCCATGGTAATATGTTACAAAAAGCAGTTAAATTAACATTATCACAACGTAACAATTGTTAACATTTTTTACCTTGACATAATCTGTTATATCAACATTTAATGAACGTTGAACTGCTTTAAATGGAAACGATACAATGTAACATTGTGATATTAAAGTTTCGTTTATGTAATGTTTTTATGTTTAGTGGGACTTGATTAGCAATAATAATAATATATTGAAATGTACACTCAAACGGCTTTGTTCAACTTGATGTCATTAAGGTTTGGTTGTTTGTTCTATTTAAGGGAGAATTTGATTAGAGTTTAATGTGCTTCGAAAATATACCTAATATTGATATCACATAAATCCTATGAGAAAAGAGAAGCTCGTGCAATTAAGAATGGGATAAATTATATTGAGTTCGTGGTAATACGGGTTTTTCAATATAAAATATTACAATCAACCAATCTAATTTCAAAATATTTACAACAGAACTTTTAATGGATTTGTTAACCGCTACATCACTTTTACAGACCGTTCAAAATAACATGATCGAGTTAAAATGATCGCCATGTTAATTTTTTTTTTTTATGAAAACGAGAAGTTTAGATTTACTGTTTTCAATGTATGTTTAGACATCATAATTCAGCTCTTAATTTTGCAACCACAACAATTCACGTTATCGTCCGGTGAAAAAATTTTTGGAATAGCAAAGACTCTGTACGAATTTTATTCGAATGATTTATCTCATACACTTCCTCAAAAATTTTAAAATTTCCGATCTACAACTAGAGGTGTCTAAATTAGTGATTTATTGCTAGCAGTGTACCTGATTTGTATACGGTTCTACATATATACTTAACTTTGCAACTGCTTCTCTTAAAAAGTCCTTTAGTAAACTGAAAATAATTAAAACCTAGTTACGCAGCTTCATGTTCCAAGTGCGACTTTGGCACTACTTTCCATCGAAAATTTGCGATTTAAAAACATTGACGTGAAATAGTATAGTTCATAAATATTTATTTAAGAAAAAACGCCGTTTTTGAAAATTATAACGAATTTTTGTGCCAGTTTTCTAATGTTGAATTTATTTTATAGTGAAATAACAAACTGTAATCGTATACTATTTTTAAACTTTTTAATGTTGTTAGTAGGTAATTAATATCATAAGTTAAATGTGTGTCTAACGACATTTCGTGTAAAACAGGGACACGTATGAATAGTAACAAACTAAGCAATGGCAACAGATAACTGTAACGACGATGAATGTATTTAATTGCACATCGTTATCTAAACGATAATTTTTAATGCAACAAACACTCGAGTCGATAAAGAAAAGTATTTCTGTACAGTAGCATACACGTACGAAAGAACACCTGACGCGCATTTCGTTCTTATTCTGAGCTCTTCAGAGGTGTATACTCACTGCGGTATACAACTGTACAAGAAGGCATTCTTGTGTACCTTTTAATATCATTTTAATAACAATAGTTATAATAATGATACTAATAATATGTATATGATTAATAATAAATTAACAATAATTGAAAGAGAAGAATAAATTTGTTTTTTTCAAAATAATAACAATAATAAAAATGTTAATCTAGTAGATGTTGATGCACTTTAAACCACAAAAAAACAATAATCATAATAATGTACTAAGAAAATTGTGTTTTAGAAAAAAATAGTTTAAATAAAACAATAAAAATTTTCAGATATTTTTTCCTATAACTTTTTGTATGATTGATATTTTTGGAGATATTACTGTCATGTGATGGTCATCTTTCGCTAATTTCTTATCGGATTAAAAAATTTAAACAAGTGGTGTATAATTAAATTACAAACAATTTTTATGTGAAGAAATATGTGAATAATGAATGATTTTGTACATATTCCAAAAATTCGAAAATCTGTGTTGGTTAACTTTTAGCTCGACAGATTTAGCCCAAAATCTTATCAAATGTGCGCTATTATATAGGTAACACCTACATGCATGATATTATAAAAATGGAACGGGTGGTTTTTTGAAGTTTTATTTACGTACTGACGGAAAGCCGGCGAAAGACAATTTTTTGTTTCATTATAACTTACTAATTGATAGGAAAAAGTGAAAAAAGGAGTGTTAAAGTTTTCGGTTGGAAACCGTGGCAAAATTTTAACGTAATTTCGGTTGAATTCAAATTTTGACAATGTAATCGTTGTGTAAATGAACAACAGTAAGTCAACCTTGGAGTTTCTTACTTATTTCTCTATTTTTTCGTATTTTTCAATTCTTGCTGTGTCTTCAAAATTGACTTGTAATCACGTATAGGCATATTTCGTGTGAATCGATGATGATAGTATCGGCATTATATACTAAGTGACATAGAAAGAAGAACACCCAGTAATAATGAATATTTTGTAAATTTTTTTGGGAATATATTTGTTTATATTAAGATAAAAAACGATCAGTTTTTCAGCCATATTGCCCTAGCGGTTGTTTTATTAACCTCATTCAAAAACACATAAGATTAAGTAGCCCTAAAACAATGAATTAAGCATTTGTAAGTACAGTTGTCATTTAAGCGATTTAAATTGCATTTCAAAGAGCTTCTTTAATTCAATCACAATGCCTCCAGTGCGAAGACGCCATAATTTTCGGCAATTAAGCGAGTTTGATAGGGGTAGAATTGTGGGATTACGTGAGGCTGGTTGGTCTATGAGAGATATAGCCGCTAGAACGCAACGGAGTTTAAACACTGTGGCAGTCTGTGTTCGGGCATGGAACCAAGAGGGCCGTACACGAAGAGCGAGAGGTACAGGACGTCGTCGAAGAACCACAGAATGCGAAGATCGCCGTCTTAGACTATTGGCTCTACGGGACCGCTTCTCTTCTACACGGGCGATTGCGGACCAGTGGTTTGAAGAACATGGAAGACCGATTGGCATGCGAACCGTTTATAGACGGTAAGAACCTTTGGGCTCTTTTCATACGGTCCCCTTTTGTGCTACCACTGACTCCAGAGCATCGACGTTATCGTCTATAGCGTGGTGTAGAGAACGGGCAAATTGGGACCAAGAATGGAATTCAATTGTCTTTAGTGATGAATCCAGATTCTGTTTGGGTATGCATGACGATCGTGCAAAAGTGAGAAGACGGCGCGGTGAAAGACAAGATCCCCAATTTTCTGTGAATAGGCATGTGCACCACACAGTTAGAGTTATGGTATGGGGAGCTATTGCTATTAGAAGTAGGTCACCTTTGGTCTTCATTAGAGGTAACATGACCGCTGCGCGCTACATGCAGGAGGTCGTAGACCCCCATATTGTACTTTATGTTCAGACCATCCCCAACAGCACATTCCAACAAAACAACGCACGACCTCATGTTGCTAGGGTTTCTTTGGCTCATTTTGAGGCCAATCAAATTGCTTTGTTGTCTTGGCCACCAAGATCTCCCGATTTTTCGCCCATCGAGCACGTCTGGGATATTATGGGAAAAAGATTACTCAATTTACCTTACCCTGCACAAACTCTAACGGCTTTGCAGCATCAGTTACAGATAGCATGGGATGAGATACCTCAAGAAGAATTCGATCACCTCATTAAAAGTATGCCCAGACGTGTTAATGAGTGCACAAGAAATCGTGGTAGAGCAACACATTATTAAGTTTTTTAAAGAAGTTAACAATTTAATTTTTATCAAATTGTGATCGTTTCCTAATCTAATTCGTATACACTAGTATACCAAAAATTGTTCAAATAAATTCATTATTACTGGGTGTTCTTCTTTCTATGTCATTTAGTATATAAGGTCTCTTCTTACGTAGGTTACTTTCATTGGTAAATTGTCTTTTGTTCACACACCGAAAGTACAACACTTTCTGTTGCTAATTTGGAGTTGATCTTGAATTTAGTAATACCAAGTATCTTTTCTGTTGATGATACCGCAAAATAGTCACAACATTTTTTTTTTGGCTTGAATTGCATCATCAACAATTATTTCATGAGCAAAACACGAACATTTAACTTCTACGATAACGTCTTCATTAACAACACCGTCTGGTGTAGATCTCAAAAACGGCCATTATTTATGAAGAAACACTCAACACTGACAAATTTCTTGCTTTGTTAATTTAATTTTTGGATTGCTTTTGTTTTGGTGCGACATCGAACAATTCTTGTGTATGAAGCTAACTACCATTAAGAAGTTGTTTCACTAAATTACGCTATTACACTAGTGGTCTTTCTGCGCGAACATACAGTGTAAAAGTTCGAAGCCGTCAACAAATTGTTTTGATACTCTAGCCATTATTCGCTTCCAGAATACAATATCGTTTTGTTTTCTAATGTGGTGCGTTCTTCTTCAATTTTTACAAGGGAAGAATATATTGTTTTGGATTTCAAATTCTTCTAAGAATATATCCGGTTTTTAGAACGATTGGCCGTAATCTAAACCAGACTTCTGTTTGTCTTATCCAAAGAAAAGCTCTTTTTTCCTTCGCCTTTCTGCCCTCGCTTCAATGCGTTTTTTAAAGCTCTTTCATTTTTTGCTTTTCTGTTAATATCTAATTGTTTTATTAGAGTGCAGGAACTCATTTGATATATTTGTTCATGTAAATTGAAAAGTGGTCTACTCGAATTAAAATATACCACAGCAGCAGCATATTTAGCAGAATACGAGTCTCTTAAAGAATAATGTATTGTTTTACCTTCTATAAATGTAGCAACTCTGGAGTTAAAATGTTCTACCACATTCCAATCGTCATCTTGTGCAATAGCCAAAGTTTTGACATATGTAGAAAAACTCAGAGTTTGTTATCAGTTCCACAAGACGGTTTTCCCCCAGAAAGTTTTCTTTTACAAAAATATTCTTGGCAATCGTAGTGAAAACCAAATACTTGGTTGACTAAATTGCCTAAAAAAGCTCATTCCATGCATTTTATGTTTGATATGAACTGAACTTCACCGGGTATTAGTTTCTAACATTTTTCACAGATTCAGTGGATACTTTGTATCAATTGTTAGAGTTTAAAGTTTGTTGCAAAAGTTACGTAAAACATAATTGCCGGCATTCAACTTTTTCTACTGGTAAATTGGCATAAGGTGAACTTCCAAGAGTATTTGTAAGTACTACTATAGCCGTCTGCAATTAATCTTATGTACTTTATACCGTGCAATTTTTTACTGTTGTTAAGTCTTCCACCAAAATGTTACAGTTTCGTTCACTGTTGATAAAATCACATGCGAAAAAGTCGTAGGTCCGTTTGTTGAACTTATATACCTAATCTCATACAGATTTTCAAATATCTCAGTACTAGCAAGTTCAGTACTTTGTAAGCCCAATAATACGAAATAGTACATAATAATTTTGTATTTTGTTTTTCAAAAAAAACAGGTTAATAATTTAGAAATTAATCCCGGTCATAGAAAAAAGTAATTTTTCTTCAAGCGACAATAAAAACGTTATATTATTGAACTACTGACAGACCGCTAAAAAAATTTTTTTTATTGCTCTTGTCATTTAAAAGCTAAACAGTTATTTTGTTTCAATAACTATTTAGAGTGTTGGGTACCTCGGTTATGTTATATTATAGAATGTAACAGTAGTAGTACCAACTTTGTTTCGTCGAGTATAAAAAGTCATTTATAAGACTCGAGAATCTCGTAAATTTGAATTAAATAACACATGAAAAACCAGAATTAAACGCTTAAGAAGTAAAAATAATATAATTTCACGGTTTTTTTATATATAATTGTTTTTTTTTATTTGTTGTCTCGAGGCTAACACTTCGCCAGCAAACTTTTTAAGCTCAAACAATAATACTTTTGTTTAATTTTTTTAGTAAAAATAATCTACCACTATTTTCTTCAAGCGACAATAAAACGGTCTATATTATTGAACTACTGGCGAGACGCTAAAAACTCTTTTACTGTCTAGACATTAAAAAGCGAAAACAGTTATTTTGTTTCCATTAACTATTTAGAGTGTTTGTTGGTACCTCTGTTTATGTCATATTATGAATGTAACTAGTAAAGGTACCAACTATGATTCGTCGAAAGAATAAACGTCACTATAAGAGCTCGAGAATCTCTAAAATTTGGAAAATAACACACGAAAACTAGCACAAACGCTTGAAGAAAAATAATATAGTTTCACTTGGAGTTTAAAAATATAATTGTTTAATTCCTCTAGTAAAATAATCTACTATTTTCTGCGACGGTAAAAAGTTGGCTCTTTTGTTTCCATTGATAGAAATAAAAATTTTAAATTACTTTTTTCCCCGACATACATTATTAATATTATACGTTTTCGTTGTTTGGCCAGTTAAAAAAATATTCTAATACCTACTTCCTTTTCGGAAAAGAATTTGATTTATGTTTTGATTTCGACTTTCAAAATCTCGAATATGCATCTTTGTCGAGATTTTTGTGGTATTAATTTTGAAGATGCTTCTTTTGCTGTATTTGTTGTCTCCCTCCGCTCCGCGTCGGGAGATAAACTAACACCTCAACCACAAATCAATTATTTTTTTCCCCGACAAACTTACGAAACGGACGATTCTTCTCTACAAATATTGAGGAAAATTCGTTTTCCTCACTAGCGAGGAAAATAATGTCGTGTTACAAAAATCCCTCCTTTAAAAGAATGTAAGAATGTGTTATTAAAACTATATGCGCCTAGTGCTTAGTTAAACAATTTAATTTAGTATTCAATTAGGTTTGTTTAATTTAATATGTTATATTTCGACTCTTAAAAATTGCTACCCTACATTTATTCGTTAGAATTACGTGGCTGCGCTATGACAGATTCTTTTATTAAGTTGTTTTTTTTTTGAGGAATGTCGTGGAAAAAATGTTGTGTCTAACACATGAGGAAAGCCTTTTTCCACTCTCACTCTAATGGGAAAAAGAATCGCTTTCCCCACTTGTTGGACAAATTACTATATTATCCATGTTATACTTAGAAAACAGACGTTTCTTCTCTACAAATAGTGAGAAAATTGTTTTTCCCTCACTAGTGAGGGAAAAAATGTCATGTTGGAAGAATGTCGCTTGGGACTTAATTAAACAATTTAATTTTTGTTACACAAATAACTATTATTATTCAGTCATTTTTGTTAAATTTATTATCTTATATTTCGACTTTTAAACATTATTACCCTACATTTATTGGTTAGAATTACGCGGCTAGCAACGTTGGGCTATAACCTTACCGAGACCAGAAAATAAATAGCCGAGACTATTGTAACCCTCCGCTTGTTGACTTTTGCGTTTACGTACGAAATTGTGACGAAATCCTGTAACAATATGTTACGTTTACAATTAATAGTTTTCTTTTATAAACGAATGATGGATCCATACTAATGTATTGGTATTTATTAATTATAAAATTATATTTGTCAGCCAATAGTTTTATTTATAAATTGTAACCGGTTTCGACTTTATAATAACATTAAAGTCATCTTCGGTTACTTACATTCAAAAAATTAATACTTTTTTGAAAAAAGGTAAAATTTGACATAAAATTATTTTTAAAAGTAAGTAAAGATGGCGCAAAAGAAAGATAACTAAATTTGGCAGAATGTTTTAATTTTTGTAGTTTAAACAAAGTTCGAAAAGGTTAATTTGATTATTGATTAATGAGTTTGGATTTGTGGTGTAAATATAAATATTTTCGAGTATATCTAAATAGTGTTTATTGTTATTATTAACATTAAAGGGATGAATAAGTTGTTGATTTTTAACTGAGTGTTTTTCTGTAATAACATGATAAGCAAAAGTAGATTTTATTAATAAAGGTATTGACTGACATAAATATAATTTTATAATTAATAGTTTTTCTTTCATTTAGGTTGGTTGGTTTGTTTTTTGGGGAATGTCGTGGAAATGTTGTGTCTAACCATGAGAACAGCCTTTTTTCCACTTTCACTCGAGCTCGAGTGGAAAAAAGAATCGCTTTCGTCACTTATTGGACAAATAACTATTTACCCTTGTATAATAAATAACTATTACTAGTGATGATGTAGAACGAAAAATTTGATTTTGTTTATCAAATCAAATCAAAAAACCTTTATTGTGGGACAACCACATAAGGTAGAAGTTCAACTTTAAAGTTGGTCTTCCACTCTACCTTACAAAACATTAAATAAAATAACGTATTCTTATGTGAAGAGAAGTACAATAACACAGTATCTAAACAATAACAAAAAAAAAGTGAATAATTCTAATACTAGTTGAGATTTTACACTATTACCTATATTCTGCTAAAAACATATTTTTGATGCTACGTTTAATGGTTTCTTTGTTTGTATCTATAGAGTTTGAGATATGATCAATTTTTTTAAGTAGAGTTGGTGCAATGTATGCAAATACATTTTCGTAAATTGATGTGTTGTGTAAAGGAATGTTATATTTATTCTTAAACCTAATATTTACCTCATGCAAATTACACCTTTGCTGTAGTTTATTATACAAATACACAGACTTCCGGTTTTTTATGACATTGCATACAGTTATTCTATTAAAAATGTAGTAATTTTCATTCATTTTTAAAATATTGTTTGTTTTGTAATAGGGTGTAACATGTTCTTTGTAATTTACATCAAAGCGTTGATTGAAATATTGGTAAAGATAGTCAACCTTACGGGATTATGCGACCCCGAAATTTGTTCTAAACATCAGAGGTCGGTAGTATCGCTTTGTGCTAAGAAAATACGTCAATTGTATTGTAGAATTTACAGAACAGTATTGCCGATAAATGTGAAATAGAAAACTGTAATTTTGCTGATAGTTTATGCTAAGGCACGACATTGTTGCCAATGCATCATGCCGTTGATTGAAATATTGGTGCATTGAGTCAATGTTGACAAACAAACAAAAACATGCGTTCTACAATATACAAGAATTTATTGATTTTTGTCGACGTACTAATTAAATGTGTGTCCTTTGTTATATATTTTTTTCTATTGTCTGTTAATTGTTCAATGTAATAATATTTATTTGTATCTTTCTTACGTAAGGTTATAACAATGGTTATACCATCATGACAAACACATATATGTACAAAGATTGTATACATACACATGTGAATAAAGTTTATTATTATGAAAAAAACCTGCAGATTTAAAAGTATTAATTTCGTAAAGAAATCGTTGAAAAACGTTCTCCCAAAAAAAAACAATTTCTTTAAATACTTTTGAAAATTCCATACTCATATATTTATTACATTAACATCGTTTATCCGTTGAAAATGTTTTAAAATCTATTAGGCTTACGCAAGTAAATTTCTAAATTTTGGTCATTGAAATTAAAATTTTTAACATAGAAACGCTATCCCTTTTTATGTTGGAACGAATGTTGAATTTTCTTATATTACAATCTAACGTACTCAACTGTTTGCATCTAAACAATATTATAACAAGCCTACTCATTTACTAAAGGTGTTGCTAAAAGTATGCAATTGTAGAATTTCTGACTAAGCCGATAAGGAATGTGACTCATAAACGATAATCCGGAATGAAAATATTACAATCAAGATTGGTTTTTAAGTATGTATTTCCTGAACTTAAGGAACAATGTCATGAACAGCAAACTGGAAATAGTCGTCAACAATAAAAAAATTCAGTGGACCGATTTTGTCAACACTTTTTATATTGATCAGTGTAGCAGTGTAGCAAGATCCATGTTAAAATTACGGACAAACATATTAACCCATCAAATTTTCAAAAGATGCGTGTTAAATACGCCGCTCAGGTATTTAGCAATTCTGTATCTGCAGCAATTAGCAGTGCTGTGATGACGGGTCAATTAACAAGTAATACGGCGTTAGATACTGCATCTTTTTTAAAACAATTAACAACATTTTTGACTGTTTAAATAGTTTTTCAGTAAATGATCCGAATCCCTACAAGCGTGGTCTTTCAGTTTTTAAAGACATGTCATGCGAAACGTTGAAACGTTCTGTACAATACTTCAATTCCATCAAGTTTTATGAGAACGGTGTAGAAAGAAAAAATATATACTGTATCGCAGGTTTCCAATGGACTATAAATTCAATTTTAAGTCTGTGGGAGGACTTAAAGGGAGAAGGAACTTTGTACTTTTTAACGTCACGAATAAATCAAGATCCTCTAGAAAATGCTTTTCAATGATTCGTGCTAGAGGAGGTTATAATGCCCAACCGTCTGCCCGCGAATTTAGGCTTGCATTACAACATAACATGCACATTCGCTTGCAAATACCAATAGAACAAGGGAATTGTGAAAAAGATAACGACGAGATACTATATGGTATAGATGAACAATTTAACACTAACTATGAGGAAGAGGATAACAAAATTGGGACAAATGAAAGTGTAGAAAATAATGAAACAAAGAGATCGTCTAGAACCTGTCTGGAGAACAAAATCAATGAAGACAATGTCGTAATTAATAGTTCTTTAGAATCTTGTTCAGTGTCGTATGTTGCGGGTTATTTAAGTCACTACATATATAAAAAGTACATTGTAATACGTGTAAGGAAATGCTAACAGTTAACGACTCAAGTGTTTTCAATGTGAACGAATCATTAATTCTATATAAAGATTACAGCAAATCTGATGGAATTAAATACTTACACAGACCATCACCCGAATTCTCAAAATTTGTGTTTTTTTATTGAAACTTTTTACTGAAGAATTTCATCTTTTTAAAACAGATTATGGTTTATTGGAAAAAATTAAACACCGTATAAAAAAATGTCTCAACAGCAGTGTGAATTCATGGTTCAGAGAATGCGACACTCATAAACTGTTAATTATCGATCAGTTGGTTAAAATAAAACTATATCGAACCTTAAAGTGGGAGGTTAATAAACATATTTCTAATAGCTATAATTACAGTGATGTCACAAAACCACACCGTAAAATAAGAATATTATCTGCATAAATAAGTGTAAATGTTTGGATATGTTTTATGTATAGCATTGTATTAGGTACGTTATTATTTATGTGTAAATTGTTTGTAAATTATTACTATTATTTTAGATCAGTTGGAATTGTAATTTTTGAAACAATGTTTATAATTAATGAGCTATTTTACTTTAATTAAACTATTTTAATTCGAAACCATGATATTTTGATACAGTTTCAAAGAGTAAAATCCTAACTTTTATCTCTACTAACAGATAACAAAGTGTCACTTTTCGTAAATTATTTTTTCCCTCGGGAAAAAGTGAGTACTATTTTTAACACCAAATTTCCCTCAATAATTTTCTAATTCTATTGTAATATGATTTTTCAATATTAAATCGTCATTTATTTCGTCACAGAAAAGAATAGTGTATTATACACGTATTATCCGCACCGCGTCGGGAGACAACACACCTCAAGCTAAAATCTTTTACTTTTATTTTTAGAAGTAATAGGAATAGGTTTTATTACCAAGTGAATTTAAATTTGAAGGTCTAGTGGAACCCACTTTCCCTAAAAACACGGTAACTTGTTGCCTTTTGAATTGAAAAATTTGAAAACCAATTTTTATTTAAAATCCTTTTCAACTGAACACGTAAAAACAAGTAGATACAAAAACCAATAATTTTGCGTTTCTGAACTCTAGTGGTATTTCTCCCAGTATGTTCTACTTTATTCCTAACGAAGTTATTAAATAACAAATGTCAACATTATTATTTGCAAGTTAAAAATAAAGTGCAAGCATAATTTGTAAAATAATTGTTTCTTATTTATCTAACACCGACCAAACCAAACTGTTTTAACAAATAACGCTTCGCATGTATTTTAGTAAATTATTAAAAAAAACATTGTCATTAAAATCCAAGATATGTATCATCAATGGTATTATTCATAAATGAAAAATTCGTCACTTTTAATTACTAGTTAATACGTTTACTAAATATTTGAAAACGTTGCAACATTGTATTGACAAAAGTAAATTTTACGGATTGTATGTTGCGCCATTTTTACAACGGTGGAATAAATTGAACTATTCTATTTCAAGAATCGTACACATTATAACTTAGCGCTTCAGTACAGGTGAAAAAGTAAACAAAACGCAACCCAACATGCATATGTGAATTGCATCCGTGATACAAGCAAATACAAGCGGTTGACTATCTTTACCAATATTTCAATCAACGATCAAAGTAAAAACGCAAGCAACGGTTTTGCATCTTTTGTATCTTGTTTCTTAAATGCATTGTTAGAAAACTATAGTATACAGTACAACAGTAGCAAAATTTCTTAGAATTATACTCCTAGACAAGTCCCATTTAACTTGAGAAGGTAATATTTGCTTAGATTTATAAATTGACTTAAGTTTAATATGAGCATTTTTTAATAACTTTGTAACATGAGACTCAAAGAACAGATTTTCGTTAAACAGAACACCCCAAATCTCTTGCACTATGGAAGAAATTAATCACCGAATTGTTAAACGTAATATTAGGTGTAATTAGTTGACGCACACGATCACATGAACCTATAGACATTGCTACTGATTTAAATGGGTTAATGATGAGACAATTTTCTGAAGACCACTCGTAAATCTTTTGAAGGTTTTTATTGAGAATGTTAACTGCACTATTAATTTAAATGAGGAAGCACGATTTGTAGATTTGTGTGTCATCCGCATATAAATGCAGACTGCAGTCTTCTGATAGAATTAGAGGCAGGTCTGCGCTGAAAATGGTGAACAGAAGTGGTCCAAGTATGCTCCCTTAAGTTACACCCTGCAACACAAATGCTTCTCTTGATAATTGGCCATTAATATTTACAGAGTTTCCGTCCTGTAGGTAAGATAACTTTGAAACCAATTTACGACAGACTTAGAAATTCCATAGTAGCGCAGTTTGGCAAGAAGCAGTTTGTGATTAATAACGTCAAAGGTTTTGCTGTAATCCAGCAAAATCAAGATTGTTTATTGTTTCACCCAAAAAATGTAGTCTGTACTTTACGACGCACCTGGTATATATGAAAGTTGTTTATTTCGTGACTGCGCCATCTTGCATTATTTATGCCAATTATGGACTTTCTAACCAACAAAGTGTTTGCTACACTTTTGAAAGATGTAAAATTTTAAAGACAAATTACGGCAGTAAAATGCTAAATCAAGTTTCTGTCGAAGCCGTATATTCGGCCACTTACGTCGAGAATTACTTAGACTGCGTCGAAAATCTCCCAGACGATTTGCAAAGACTTATATCAAGAATGAGAGAATTAGATGTTTATTATTTAGGTAAAAATTGTGTTTGCGCTCTACCATATTTCACTTTGAATTATTTCAGCTCACGTAAGAGAAGCGGAAAATCAAACGGAGTCCTTTAAAAATTTAGGAAACGACAATTCCGCCAAGAAAAATAGAGCGTTCATACGAATGCAGCAGGCTTTAATAGCTGCGCAAGAATTGGGGGATGAAAAAATGAGTCTTTTGCAAACAATTCTTGACAAGATTGAAGTTAAGACAAGGCTCTTGGATCAGGACCATAAAAATTTGGGTTTGTTACTAAAACGTATTATTTATTTCTGAGTGCGCTACATCTTCCTATTCTCAAACAACAGTTATGGCTAATCATTAGCTTAATGATATGTTGTAACGTAAATTTTAATGACATTTGTTTGGTTCTTTAATGATCACCTTATAGTTAAAAAAATTGTTTTGTCTTTTAATCGATCGATTCCTTGTGATTGATTTGCTGTCAATCTTTATTAAAAAAAACGCCTGATAAAGTCTGTTCAAAAAATCAGAAAACTGGAAACAAAATTGGAGAAAGGCAGGTGTTAAACTTAATAATATACCACAGTTCAAGCGTCTTGATTTATAAATCGTAATTGTAATTATTTTGGTAGATTTTGGTAAAGATGAACCAACGCCAGTTGAGACCAAGGAACCCCAACCTCCTACAAACAACACTTCAAATACAACTTCGTTAACTAACAACGAACGTCCTACTAAAAGAGCTCGGCGTACTCGTCACGATACCTACACTAGCGTGGACAACAATCAAAACGAGCCTGCATCAGTCGAACATGTTCTAAGAAGCCAAGTGGCTTCGACCTCAACCACATCCACTACCACGATACAAAATAAAAAAACTCACGGTATGCTTACCATCACAATTTTAAAAACTGACACTGACATCGTGTTTTTTTAAAATTAGTTTCAGGAAAGAAAAAGAAAAGAAAATCGCGACAAAATCAGACGGCTCAGCGTGAAGAATCGCCTCCTAGAGAAGAAGAACCAATTATAGATCCCGACGAACCGACTTACTGTTTGTGTGATCAAATATCATTCGGGGAAATGATTATGTGCGACAACGATTTGTGTCCGATCGAATGGTTTCATTTTTCTTGTGTTACTTTAACGACTAAGCCTAAGGGCAAGTGGTTTTGTCCGAAATGTAGAGGAGATAGACCGAACGTGATGAAACCTAAGGCTCAATTTTTGCGAGAACTCGAGAAATATAATAAGGAGAAGGAAGAAAAGACATAGTTTTTATTTATTTGTATTTTAAAATATCATTTTCTATTGATTCTAAGTACAGATTAAGGGCATAATTGAAACATTCACATTATGTATGTTTTACCAATAAAATAAAATTATTTCTCAGTTAGCTATTTATATTATGTATTTGTAAACAGTAGGTATATGGCAGTGGTTATAATTAAGTAATTACATATTTCAAAAGATATCCAAAACAAAAAAAAGGTATAAATAATAAAATACATAAAAAACGTTATGACGAGAATACAATTATACCAATCACCTATAAATAAATAACACTTATGAATCTAAAATGTAAATGGCATATATACGCACCAATATATTGTTATGTATGCGGCAGAAGAAACTGTTGTAAAAAAAAATGTACTCGAATTTGTACTTAGAATTGATTGAACGTAGGATCCGAAACTAACATTCTACAGCAGTCACTTCTACGTCCTTGAGGAGGTTTCGATAGTAATTGGACAAAGTGATAATTAGTGCTGGGAGATTCTAATGCTAGCCTAAATCGTTATTTACGCGACTTCATTAACTAAACTACATGCTGCATAGAAGAACATTTCAAATATAAATAAATCTCTACTTTCAACAATCAACAGTTTTATTTGCATCCGACATATTTGGCTTAAAATTTTAAAAGAATGTTGACGTGTTCTTTAAATATTGCAGCATTTTTAACTTTTTTATGTACCATGTGGTAACTTTTTATACGCTAAATCTATTACTACATACATTTATCACAATATTTTGAAAATAACACTTAACGCAAAATATTAAACCCAAACACCGTGTGGGTTCTTATTGGTGGGTACCGCATTTTCCAATTGACGTGGTGATCCGATCATTTTGCGAGTACTGCCCGCCCGGTTCGGTCCTTCGAATATATGTCTCAGCTCGTCCGGTGGCGCGATGCTCAAACTCTCCAGATTGGCTTCTTTCATTTCGTGAACCAAATGCTCAAGCTGTTTCTTTTTTTCAATTATTGCCAGTTCTAAAGCGGCAACCTAATTAAAAGCGAATAATTATTACGGGTGTTTTGCATATAGCCCAATCAATATACACATTTAGGTAGTTAAAAACGTATTCTATCAGATTAAAAAACTTTCTCCAAGTGATATGAGCTGTGATTTTAAAAAATTGGAAGTTTGTATTGACTACTGCGCATGCGCACCGCCTTACAGTTCTCTTGTTATTTCAATCATTCCTCTTTGATTAATAATATCAGATAGTAATATGGTACTAATAATTACTAAATCAACATTATTTATTATAGAAATCCTAAATTTATAGTGAATAACTTGTTTATAAAGGTTTGAAGGATTTTCCTTAGCTAAAATTAACTTTGAAATTTTGCTCATAATTATTTTAATCTTAACTTATATTTTTCTTATCACCTCGGTTCTCTGTTCACGTTGCTAGGAACAGATTCGATGCGAAAATCGACCTTTTTTCAAATTCGTCTCGCATTAAAACGGCTCGAGATATTTTCGTTTCGAAAAAAGTGTCGAGTTTATGAAAGATGTGTCTTTAGTTTTAGATTTAGATTTTTTTTGTACGAGGGCATCTTCGAGGTTAAAAAAAATGTTAAAAATAGTCAACAAAATTTCAACCAGATTGAGCCGTAATTTGACCACAACTCGCTTATTTTCTGACCGATTTTGAAAATCCAAAAAAGAATCTTACGCGGATAAAGAAATAAACAAAAGTTCTAGGCGAAAAACTTACGAAAAAATTTCAATCGAAAACTAAAACGGCCATAATTTATTTCTATATTATAATTAATAATAATTTTTTTTTTTTTTTTTTTTTTTTTAAATATATATATTTTAATTTTTATTTTTAATAAAATAAAAAAAAAAAAAAAAAAAAAAATTAATTTTTTATTTTTTATTTTTATTTTAATTTTAAAAAAAAATTTTTATGAAAAAAATTTTTTATTATATTTTTTTGTTTATGGGTGGTTTTTGTTATAGGGTATGTTTTTATTTTTTTGGGGGTTTTTTTTTTTTTTTGGTTGTTTTGTGGGGTATTAAAAAATTATTTTTTTTTTAAATAATATTTTTTTTTTTTTATTAATTTTTTTTTTTTTTTTTTAAATTGTTTTTTTTTAATTTTTATTTTTTTTTTTTTTTTTTTAAAAAGTTATTAAGATTTTAAATTTAATTAATTTTTTTTTATGATTATTTTATTTTTAATATATTAAATTATTTTAATTTTAATATATTTAATAAAAAAAAAAAATAGAATTAATTGTAATAAAATTGAAAAAGTGTTATTTGTTTTGAGTTTTTAGAGTGTTGTTAATTAAAAAAAAAATTTTTTTTAATATTTTTTGTTTGGAAAAAGAAGAGTTGAAGGGGATAGGGGCCCACCACGCAGAGAGTTCAGTAAAACACAATTTAAAAAAATTGATAAAGTAATTAACATTTAAATAACATTTTTCCTTGAAATATAAACGTAGAATGACCTAAAAAACATCCTTAATGCATACTTACATTTTCTGTTAATTTGTTTAAAAATACTAGTATAATTTGTTTAAACAAATTACATTGTCACTAATAATTTAAAAACATTAATGTACTTTCCAAATTGATTTAATCAATAAAAAAAGCTGTTATTTGTCTGTATGCAGTGACATTTTTGGAATGAATAGCTGGCACCCTACAAATATTTTTTGCTTAAGATTGACTATATCTAACTATTCTTTAAAAAAGATGTTCAAACCAACATTGCAGCACGAAACTGAAGTTGCAATGTCTGCCTAAAAACATTGGTTCCATCTTGATTTTTAAAAAATGTATTAATATAATGTTAGTTTGTACGTCACGCTTCTAAAAATAGTTTAGTCTTTAAATAGGCTATGACTATAAAAATTATTAAAACATCAAAAAAATTTCAAATGAAAGTTTTAGCTCTAGACTACAGTTATAATTTTATTTAAAAAAATTTTATTTTTTAAATAGTTGCAAATACTGCACCTGTACAACTAGATCTATTAAAAAATCCGCTTTACCTCTGGAAAAAATGAAGATGTTAAAACATATTTCAAATAAAAGTTGTAGCTTAAGATCTTACGTACAACTTTTGTTGGATATTGCATTTTCATTTTTAAAAAGTTATATGAAAAAATTAAAACTCAGATAAATACAAGTCACTTTGCGTGGAGAAAATTTCATTCATTCCTTCATTTTTGTCTACATTTTCAGGAAAAATTGTGTACATTGATTGGATTATAGTCGTTTCACTTACTTCTTTTTTAAAGTTTCGGCTGTTAAATGGTGCAATTCGGTGCTTTGTTTTGCTATTTCGATTTCTTTTTGCAAACGTTCGACTTCGGCCAAGAAGCTTTTTTCTAATTGCTTTCTAGAATCATTCCTTCTGGATTGTACTCTTTGTTCTAATTGAAGCTCTTCCATTACCAATCTACGATTATGATATCAAGTAAAATTGAAATTTCGTAAATTCAATTACCTTATTTTATTTTTGCATTGAAGAAGTTCCGTTTCGCAATTTGCCAATTTCGATCTCAGCAAAGTTATTTCGGATTTTAAAGTTTTTTCTTGCTGCTTCACAATTTCTGATTCTTCCTCGACGTACCCTAAGGCTTGGATCTAAGGATGATGGTGTCAAAATTGTTTTAATATAATTCAACGAATTTACCTGTTCATTATTAATTTTAGTTGTATTGCCCACCGTTGTAATTTCTTGCGCAACGAAATCGTACTGTAACTGTTTTTCTCTTTCTTTACCTTCCCAATAAATTATTTCATCGTCAAACTAAAACATTTAAATATTCGATGAACAAAAACTGTTTCGACACAAAGAAATGCAAATCCAATCAAATACAAATTGCTTGTTAATTACAAAATTACTCCTAAAAAACATCTCTCTTACTGGTTTATCAAACAGGCTACACATTTAGTGATATTAAACATTACATTCTTTCTAAAGTGCTTTTTTTGGTACACTACCTCAACTTATCAAATGCTTCTATTTGTTGCTCAGAGTATGGTTAATTAAAACTTATTGTCAAACCACAAAAAAATTAAAGTCGTATTCATAGACGGGACTAAACTTTTACCAACACTTAACTCAGTTCGAAATCGTGTTCATAGAATTATTTAAAATTTGACTATCACCGACTAGTGAGTTACTACAGGTAAACACAAGTTTAGCAAGTGATTAAGACTTATTAATCACAATTTTTGTGTATTGACATACTTTCCGTTAAAGACTTGTGCATGTGATTTAAAAATAGAATCTTCTAAATAAGTAGGTAAGTGTATATATTTTTAAAACGAATAAGTAAATTAATTGACTTAATAAGAGGTAGTAGATAATGGATTATATTTAAAAGTTTATCGAGAACGAATAGTTCCATTTCCAAATTATTATGATTACGAGGATATATTAAAAAATTCTTAGCCTACTATAGAACCAAACAAAATTTCAATGTCAAAATATTTTATTACTCAACATATTCTCCTCTTAATTGGATACATTTATTACAGCGAACCTGCAACGTCTCTAGACCTTTCAAAAAAATGTTTCTTCTTGCTCTGCAAACCAGACCTCCACAGCTTCTATTACCTCCTTGTTGGAAGAAAATGTACGACCTTTTAAACTTTTTTTCAGTTGAGGAAAGAGGTGATAGTCGGACGGAGCCAAATCGGGTGAATAAGGGGGTGTTCTAGTAATTCAAACCCTAAATCACGAATTTTTGCATGGCAACATGAGATTTGTGTGCAGGGGCGTTGTCCTGCAAAAACAAAACACCTTTGGATAGCTTTCCGCGTCTTTTCTCTTTAATATTTTCCCGTAGAGTGGTCAGTAATGTCGAATAGTAATCTCCAGTTATTGTTCTACCCTTATCCAAAAATCAATCATGATTACTCCATGGCAATCCCAAAAAACTGAAGCAAGAACTTTTCCAGCAGATTTTTGGACACGAAACTTCTTAGGTCTTGGAGAACCAGAGTGTCGCCATTCCATCGATTGTTGCTTTGTTTCTGGATCGTAGAAATGTACCCAAGTCTCATCCATAGTAACAATTCGGTTTAAGAAGTCTACATCGTTTTCAAATCGAGCACAGATCGAACGCGATGCTTCTACCCTTGCACGCTTTTGGTCAACATTCAAACATTTGGGGATCCATTTTGCAGCAATTTTTCTCATGTCCAAATTGACGTGAACCATATGATGAACGCGTTCGTATGAAATATTCAGTGCTTCAGATATCCGTTTTAGCCCAATTCGACGGTCTGATAAAATCATGTCATGAACTGCATCGATATTTTCGGGGACTGACACAGAAACTGGCCTTCCCGATCGGTCATCATCTTCAATGGAAAATTTACCTCTTTTGAAGCTTGCATTCCAATTTTGACGGTCGCATACGAAGGACATTGATCACCAAGGGTATTAAGCATATCTTCGTAAATCTGCTTACCTCTTAACCCTTTTAAATACAGGTACTTGATGATGGCTCGATACTCCAATTTTTCGATTTTCACAATTTCGGTGGACATCTTTTTCATTTAATTTATTGCGTGACTCTGGTTTACTTTTTTGACGTCAAACTTTACACTGACACTTCTAATAAGTTATTGTTCGTTGCTATGGTAACGCAATATTTTGTTTATGGAAGGAACTGGTCTAGGCTAACTAGATATCAATACATCCTCGTATTCAATATTATGATTTTCCGGGCTGTTGAGCCGTGGTCTATTGGAACTTCTTCCTCTTCCTCCAGACACCAAACATTCTCAGAGACGTGGTAGTAGCACTCGTTTCAACTGATGTTTATTCTGAATCTGCTAAACTGTTATGGGGTTGCCGTCTCAACCCCATCGTAATCAACACGAATCCTACATCCGCATATTGCGAAGTAAAATGCGGAATTCAAACAAACGATTGCAATTAAGGAAATGCTGACAATCGGGAAGCATTTCTTAACGACCTTGTTTACAAAGCAAACAAATCTACTTCGCACATATAAAACGAAGTAGGTGCGATAACAGAAATCAGTCAAGAAGTTGCCGTCAATAAGTAACAGTGAAGAAGCAGCAGTCAATAACTCTCAGTCAGAGTTTCGTCAACATCAGTTGAACTATCGGCCCAAGTTCGAGTCCATCGGTTCAGTTTAATCCGGCGCATCACTAACCTGGCCAGCGATCTCCAGCTCGACATGTGAAACCACGGTATCAGGTATCACTCACGCAGCGCATAGTACGCGACTTACTATGTTCTTGACCTACATCGCTTTCATTCATTATTGTAAATAGTGCAGCTCGATTGCGGTATGTGCAAATAATAAACGCTAGTAAAAACCGACTCAATTGCGAATTCTTTCTCTGGTTCGACCCGTCGTCTAGAGTATACATCCTAAACGCCACACTGTTTATTAGACCTGGTAATAACACTTTTCTGCTGATATACAAATGGTTGACTATTATTGTAACTTATGGCTGACTGTTTTAGTGTATTTAAGCACTGGATGCCAAAGTCTGTTAATAGAGACACCCTCTTCTTTTCTGTTAAAATTATAGCAAAGCTATTAGTGAGGTTTTAAAACTGAAATAGACAGGTAAAAACAACCGTCTATTCATACAGGCAACCCACATTGCACTATTTCATAAATCTCCATATGATTAAACTTCTTCCCTACTATTTATTCAACGTTAATTTTCTATTTTTATTGCTTGAGTAAGGAAAGGAAGCGTATGATGAATTAGCAGCGAAGCGACAACTTCCATCAACAAGCTTGACTATTGAGCAAGGGTCGCGGAAAACAACCACACTTTGATTTTCATAATGTAGCGAGCGAAGCAAGCCGTGACTTTACCGAAGTTGTATAGCTACCGTACTCCGATTTACATATTTTAGCAAGCCGTGTCTATCAAAACTGCATTGAAACTATTTTTTGAGCAATTAAAGGAAATACGGCGTAAGAGCTGCGAAGCGGCAACTTTCATCAACGCGCTCCGGCGTTCATTCTTTGATCCTCATAATTTAGCGAGCGAAGCGAACCGTATCTTTACCAAATGCATTAAAGCTTTTTGAGTAAGTAAAGCCAGCGTTCGAATATGGCGCGAAGCGGCAACTTCGATGAATGGGCAACCGGCATTCACCTCGAAACGGTAACTTTCATCAACGCGCTCCGGCGTTGGGCTTGGGTAGCAGAAAACGACCCTACTTTGATCCTCATAATTTAACGAGCCATGTTTTTATCAAACTTGTATAGCCAACGTACTCCGATTTACATATTTTACCAAGCGAAGAGAGCCGTGTCTTCATCAAAATTGCATTGCAACTAGGTTTTGAGCAATTAAAGTCAATTTTCCAGCCGCGAATTTGCCGCCAATTGGCAACTTCTATTGACGCGCTTGGGCTAGGGTTGCGAAAAACGGTACCCTACTCCGATTCTCATAATTTGACAGCAAATTTAGTATGTCTTCACTCGAATATTCTTGGTATTTTTCCATATCGTGTATAATGTGTCACGTCGACGTTTACAAGTTTGATAAATAAGGCACATTGTTTTAATTTCCACAGGCCACTAGTCAGAAATTATTTAATAAAATAGAGAAATATTGTGTGTCGAATATAAATACATCGATAGCAGGAAAATGGTAACAGATAGGTATAGAGAACCCTTATGAAGATTGAAAAACCACTTAATTCGCCATTACATAGAGCAACTAGATACAGGGTGTTCCATTTAAAAAAATAGACTTTTGGGCAGTTGAAGTTAGTCAGATTTAGCCAAACATTTTGAACACTCTGTAAATAATGAGATGTCAAATTACTTATCATTTAAAAACTTAACAGTCCTCCTAAGTATAGCCCAAATTTTGTTACTATCACTTTCTTTTTCAATCATTGACAAGCGTTTGAAAACAATACTACAAAACCAATTTTTCTCAAAAAAAATGAGAAAATGTCAAAAACCGGTGTAACCGGAAGTGCTAGAAGAGCTGAAATATTTTAATTAAATAGAACTTTTCGAGCAATCCCCTATTCCAAATTTTTAAACAAATATTTCAACGGGAAGTCTATAAACTTCTAGTGAACGGGTTAGCTGAATCACCCTATATAGTTAATTAACATTTATATGCAGAGAAACGTGTTTTTTTTTCAACTTTTTTTTCTTGAGTGAAAAGTAATAAACCAATACTAATGGTGTAAAAAGAAAAGTTATAGAAGATAAAAATACGAATAAAATTAGCACCAATTGGACTCAATCAGGTAATAACTTTCCAAAATTCGGAAAGGTGAAATATTTGGGTTTTTCTTTTAAAATTTGTAAATCCGTCATTTATGAGATGTAGGACAAATCTTTCAAAAAGTAGGAGGTAATGGTACGTACTTAGTGTGTGCAAAACCCTGCAATTGTCGGGCAATTAAAGTATTTACAATACTTTTTTATTTTTGACAATTGGATGACACGAGCATTCAGCCTCGATTGAATATATTGCTTTCAAAAATTTAAATCGAAATTGTGCATAAACTAATTGCCCAACAATTGCAGGGTTTTGCACACACTAAGTACGTATCATTACCTCCTATTTCCTGAAAGATTTATGCTACATCTAAAAAAATGACGGATCTACGAATTTAAAAAGAAAAACCAAAATATTTCACTTTTTCCGATTTTTCTTGGAAAGTTATTACCTGATTGAGTTCAATTGATTTTTTTTTTTTTTTTTTTTATTTTTTATGGTTTTTTTATTTTTTTTTTTTTTTTAATTTTTTTTTTTTTTTTTTTTTTTTTTTTATTTTTTTTTTTTTTTTTTTTTTTTTTTTTTTTTTTTTTTTTTTTTTTTTTTTTTTTTTTTTTTTTTTTTTTTTTATTTTTTTTTTTTTTTTTTTTTTTTTTTTTTTTTTTTTTTTTTTTTTTTTTTTTTTTTTTTTTTTTTTTTTTTTTTTTTTTTTTTTTTTTTTTTTTTTTTTTTTCTTTTTTTTTTTTTTTTTTTTTTTTTTTTTTTTTTTTTTTTTTTTTTTTTTTTTTTTTTTTTTTTTTCTTTTTTTTTTTTTTTTTTTTTTTTTTTTTTTTTTTTTTTTTTTTTTTTTTTTTTTTTTTTCCTTTTTTTTTTTGGGGGGGGGGGGGGGGGGGGGGGGGGGGGGGGGGGGGGGTGGTGCTCAATTTATTCCTATTTTTATCTTCTATAACTTTCCTTTTTACACCATTAACATTGGTTTATTACGTTTCACTCAAGAAAAAAATCTGAAAAAAACACGTTTCTTTGTATATAAATGTTAATTAACTATACAGGGTGTCCCACCGGGAACACCATCGATAGATTATAGAAAAACTGTACATGGGAAAAATTTGAAAATTTGGTAGTATACTAACATCGACGGGGGGCAGTTCCCCTAAAATATTTTCAAGATGGTGACACTTCCGGTTATACCGGAAGTATGTGTCAACTTGCTTATTTTAAATGGAACGTTGAAACCGTAGTTGTACGGTTACCTTTTCGACACGGTCGAATCCCGGAAGGAGTTTTGTTTTAATAATGACTCCGGCCGTGGAAGCCTCAATTCTTACATTTTTGAAAATATTTCAAGATTTCGAAAATCTTTGAAGGTTAACGGCCTTTTTCATCGAACCTATATGGATTTTGAGATATCTTATTTTTTGTGCTTAGCATAATGGCTTTTCTGTCTAGCGATTTCCACTTGTTGGGCAGTTATGAAATTGGTGTCGTATGTAAAATTAAAATTTTGTATAAATAAGCCTGCAATTCTGTGTACTGTATGTGTTGCTGTAAGCCACAGATTCTTGTAAGTATTTACGGTTTCTTGTAAATCCTTACAGACAGACCTTAAAAAATTTGACAGAGCTACAGAATTGCAAATAATACCGATCTGTAAAATGTTTTGCTACGGTCAGATCATAAGATACGATCTTACGATTTTACGTTATTACGATTTGTAAATACAGAATTGCAGTATAAGTTTCATACTTATATGTAGTCATTGTATAAATAAATTCAGTGCAGCCAATATTGTTGTTTTTAATAACGCCTTACACCTGTGTTTATTATTATTTACTTATTTAAAACGAAAATTGCTACAGTACCTGAGTAACTACAGACTTGTACAAATTATTGTCTATTTGTTACCAGTATGTTCATATTCTCAAGATCTAAATTCTCAAAAAAACTTTTTTAATAGGTTGATCATTAATGTGAATTCAATATTCTTGTGTCAATAATTGTTTTCGTCTTCCATTTAAAATTATGTTTTTAGATCTTTTCATTCGTTTTTTGCACGTGTTCGTCTTGATTCCCGTATAATTAAGCATTACCTATAAAAATGCTATAATAATACAGAAATTGATAACAAAAGTGTAAGTATTTCAAGAATCACTTTTTGTGTCGTTGGTATTCGTAATAAAGCACATATTTGTTTATTGTTCTATTATACTTTAATATGCTGATATTAAAATCGTTGCTTATAATATTACATCGGATAATTTTTTTTTCACAATTCTCTCTCCGTTATTCAATCATCGGGCATTGTCATAGCCCGAAATCGCAAATTTTTTTAGCCGAATTGCAAATTCTAGATGCTGACAATATGGAAATTCACTTCACCAATCAACAATAAACTCCACTTCGCTAGGTGAATCGCCATACCTCAAGTAAATTAAATTTCTAGTAACCTATTTTAAAACAAATTTTAGTACTAGGTAATTTCGGCGACGTACGTTCATCTATACGGTGTCAGTGTTAACAATAACAGTATTGTTCATGCTGCTAAACTCTTCTGATAAAGAATAATAACAACGCGTAATCGAGATTTTGTTTCATGTTTTTGTGATAATACCGTGGTAGTCTTTACTTTCAAACCGTATTTATTTCGACCTTCAACTAGAATACAACAAAACGTTGTATGTATTCTGGAATAAGTAGCTTCCTTTATTTGAATGAACGTCCATGTTACCAAAATTGGTTTCCACTAGTGCAGCACCTCATTTAAGCGGCAATTTTTTTGCCTCTTTGCAATCAGGATCAATTGACGCAAGTGGCATCTGTTGATAGTGAATTCAAGTAAATTCAATCGCTTGCCCCCTTAACCGTGGACGTAACAACGACGTTACTTTGATGTTAGTAATTTAGCGAGCCGTGTCTTTACCAAAGTTGCATTTAAACTATTTTTTCGACTAACGAAAGCCAGTGTACGAGCCGGCTCTAATATACCGCAAAGCGGTAACTTCCATAGATGCGCTTCGGCGTTAGGCTAGGGTCGAGGAAAACGACCCCTACTTCGATTTTCATAATTTAGCGACCGAAGAAAGCCGTGCCTTTACCGAAGTCGTAGTAGGTACACAAACTATACAAAGTCAAATCATCGTTTTTCACAGGTAAAACTTAAAACGTCTTATCTCGAAACCCTTTGGAGATGAGATGACCTATCCATCATTTTTTTCGTATGGATTTGGCGAGAAAAAATTACAAAAGAGCCTAAACCGTCGTTAGAAAATTCCAAACTAGCTAAAAAATGCACTTATTTAAGGGCCAGTTGCACCATACTCGGATGGAATTAAAATAAAAAATATAAACAATTTTGGAGGAATTACTCACCGATCGTTAACTATACAGGGTGTCCCAAACAAAGTGGCCTATTATACGTTTATGAAGAACTAATCGTATTTAAATTTTGAAAATTTGTGATAATATATTATTTATACTGATCTTTAATTTTAAAATAGTATCGCTTATATTGCACTTCCGGTTGTGCCAGAAGTCGACATCAACTTCTTTATGTTAAATGGAATGATATGTTTTTATGATATTTTTGTATTTAGCTCCTAATTTAAAACAACTTTTATTATGGTTTGTAATATCTACTTTGCATAGTTTTGGAAATATCGTTAAATTTAAAAAAAATTGGTTTGTAGGATATTTTTTAAAAATTCATATTTTTGAACTTTATTACGATAAAAAAATTATATTTGGTTTCCTTATAACAGAAGCTTAGTATTACTGTGATCAAAATATGTTCAGTGTATTCAGGACGTCCACTATTGATTCTCAAAGTAAGCCAACTTCAAATAGCAACAAGTCAATTTTTTTAAATGGATCATATTAAATATTATTTAACAGATTGATTCAGAAATTTTTTGTGATCGATTGATATAAGCATTACCTGTACTTATCTCATACGGTTTACAAGTTATTACGTATTTTTATAAAATTTATATTTAATTTGGTAATATCTAGCTAACTATGGAAAAAACAATGCATTATTGGTAACATGTAATATTGTAATGTTGTAAAATAATAAAACAGATCTTACTCTTCAAACATATTTGACTTGTTGGTACCAAATGGACTCAAGAACTAACCAATATGTTTGGTAAGATGAATGGGTCGTTACGGTCTTTACGTTGGCCTCCAAGATTACTAGTTCTGACTCCATGCGATTTTTACGTTTGAGGTAAATTAAAAGATATTGTTTACGCAACTCTCGTAAATAATTGTGAAGAACTGGTATGTCGAATAAATTCGGCAGTTAGAAGAATTAATAAAAGTGAAATTTGAAGAGCTACTACACAAGAAGTGCTACGAAGACTTCATCTTTGTTGGACGTCATTTTGAACAATTTAATAACTAAGTTTTTGTAGATATTAACTAATTAAAAATTAATTTTATTATTTGTTTATTTATTTATTCGTATGGTATTTGTAACCTACATTGCTCCTACCATTTTTGATTTTTGTCTTGCACCGCTACCTAGATTTTGACTTACTACAAATTAATATCTGCTACCAATGCATACTTATATTTTTTCCACAGTTAGCTAGATATTACCACATTAAAAATAATTTTTATAAAAAATACGTAATAACTTCTAAACCGTATGAAATGAGTATAAGTAATGCTTATATCAATCGATCACAAAAAATTCTGAATCAACCTGTTAAATAATATTTAGTATGTTCCATTTAAAAAAAAAAATCGACTTGTTGCTATTTAAAGTTCGCTAACTTTGAGAATCAATGGTGGACGTCCTGAATACACTGAACATATTTTGATCACAGTAATGAATAAAACTAAGCTTCTGTTATAAGGAAACCAAATACAATTTTTTATCTTAATAAAGTTCAAAACATGAATTTTTAAAAATATCCTACAAACCAATATTTTTTAAAAATTAACGATATTTCAAAAAAGTATGCGAACTAGATATTACAAACCTTAATAAAAGTTGTTTTAAATTAGGAGCTAAATACAAAAATATCATAAAAAAAACATATCATTCTATTTAACACAAAGAAGTTGATGTCGACTTCCGGCACAACCGGAAGTGCAATATAAGCGAAACTATTTTACAATTAAAGATCAGTATGAATAATATATTATGACAAAGTTTCAAAATTTAAATACGATTAGTTCTCCATAAACGTCTAATAGGCCACTTTATTTCGGACACCCTGTATATTAATCAGTAATATATTTGTCTTTTTTAATGAAAACTAAGCAGTTTTTTATTATTCTTGTGCTTTGAAGAATAAAAAAAATAAGTTGTAATTTTTTTAAATATAGTGTATGAGCCGCTAAGCGGCAATCCCAACGACGCAAAGCGGCGCTGGGCGACCTTGTTAAAAATTAATATGTATCTAGATATTACGTTTTGTTAATTGTCACATTAGTGTTCGGGCCCGTTAGCATTATTTCTCTAAGGCATAACTTTAAGCGCATGTCCGTACTTAAGGGATGCGTTATTTTTCTTGTAGACGAGTAGTAATAATTATAAATTCACACAATCAAGTCTTATTTTAATAAACAGTTCAAGCACTAGTATTAGTAGTAAAGTGTTAGTATAATCGAGACAAAAATATCTACAGTCCACAACAAACACCGAGACGGTTGCGGAAAGGTTTTACTACCTACAACAACCACACAAACAATTAGACATAATTTCTTGACAGATAAAATTTAAAACCACTCACTACTGCTCATAAATGTACCATGACCGGTTGTATATTTGGATTTAAACTTATATTAGTTATTAACGAACTATGAATAGCCTTGGTCGAGGCCGCACGCTCTTAGAACTACATAACTACTTCAAGAATGACGTTTTGCGCACATGCATAACTAGTTTAGTTAGAGCATCCATAGCAGTGTAAATGAATTACAGTAGTCAAGGACTGTTCAATTCTTAAGTTATTCTGTTATTTGAATTCAAGTAATTTTATCAGTTCTTTTTAGAACTATTCGTACCGGTATTATTGACGTAACTGCCATCAACCCTTCATCTTTTTCAAATCAACTCAATCTTAGATCTCACGTCATACTTCGCGCATTTTTGTTTGTGACTTACATGTAGTTCTTACATTGTGCGGCCTCTAACAACTTAAATTGCGGCTAAGCAACGACAAGTTATGTTGTTGATAGTTGTACAACTATGAATACGGCTGTTAGAATCTAATAGGAAACCTATTGAAGTTGTATTTATGTGTAAACTACATTAATAGAAAATTTCTCAATTTAGATACCTTAGTGAGATCAGCTTGTTGTGTAGTTAATTTTTCACGTTGATAATTTACTAACGATATTAATTCTCTATATTGTGTATTATACATCATGGATTCTTCCATCTTATCTTCTAATTTATTTTGCAAATTCTTATGGGGTTCCTACAAACATGCATAAGACACAAAAAGCTGTGTAAAAAGAAATTCAAACCTGCGGGGCTTTTTTAAACTTATCATAGTTAATAGATGAACTAGGTGGTGGTGGATCTCTGTAGGGGGGTGGTGCAAGAGGTTGAGGAGCTCGATGACTAGATAAATCGATATCCAACTTTTTAGGGGAGATTTGACTATTATCACTAACATCCAATGCCGTATTTCGTACTTGAGGAACTCCTTTCACAATACCAACATTATCAGAGCTCACATAACTGTTGCCACTAAAACTATACAATTATAAATAATAATTACAACTATAAGCAAGCACCTAAATGTTAATGATTTTTGCACATCTCTCCCTTTATCTACAACAAAGTCTTTAGATTTTTCTGGTGAGGATTTGCTTTTGTCTAGCAATTCTACTGATCGGGATGGTGTACTCGGACATAAAGGCGATGTAGAACTTGTTCCTCGATTTATATTAGAGTTTTTATTAATATCACTTCTTTGTAATATAAATTGCACATCGTTCGAATATTCTCCCCACTTCAGTATTATCTGAATAGTATGTTGTTAGTTGCCGAAGTATCAAGTTTACAATGGTATACCTACCTTCAAAGGATTTTCATTAGGAGCTAATTGCCTTTCGTTGTTTCTCCACCGTTCTATTAAAGTAAAACGACCAGATTTTCCTGTGGCATGTGCTAAAGCGTACACTACATCCTGCAAAGTAATTGCATTCAATAACATGATTCAAAAATGTTAACCCACCTGGCAAGTGGTATTTTCAGATACCCCACAGACTATCCTCTGAATTCCTTCTACCCAAACTTTTAATTCCATGTTGCTTTACTACAAAAGGGTGGATTTTAAAGTGCAAGCATTTAGGACAAAAGCCATTTTTAAAAAGTACCTTGTTTCATTTGGTAGTTTTCAAGATCGGTTATAAATAAATATTATCCATTCATTGTCTCATTAAATGTTAATTTAACTTTAAAATGTAATGCATTTCGTTATTCTTTATAAACATTTGTGACGTTTATTTACAACTCTCGATTGTCAAAAAGTAAATCTGTCAATTAACAAATGTGCAATCGTACCAACCCTATTTTAATCTAGTAAGGTAGGTGAAATTAGCGACGATGAATTATCTTGGCGGTATGCGTACAACTAACAGTACGTAGGGTGTCACTTATTGTGGAGTCGCTGTCTCCACTTCATCTATGATTTAAGAGGAAACCAGTTGGGAATGCGCAAGCTTGCATTGCCGGGATGAACAAAAGAACTGCTTATTTAGCTTAAAAATTTATTTTAATGATTAATTTGAAAAAACTTGTAAAATTTTTTTAAAATTTTTTCGGGAGCCGATTTGACCACTTTGCCGATGAGATAGACAAAAAATGATTGAAGCAAAATGTCTTAGATTTTGATGTTCTATAGGAATCCGAAAGAAAATTTTCAAAAATGTCAACAGGAAAAAGCTACGGACATCCAGACAGACAGACTTTGTGAATTCATAAGATGAACTTTTTGTTCATCGAAAACAAGTAGCAAGATAGCGAGATTTTTGTTTTGTTGTTGTCAAAGAAAAAAATATAAATTGACATATATTTTTTCATAATAAAAAGTTTTACTAGTTTTAACGATAATTTCTGTCTGAAATGAATTGTGATTTGGGTGTTAATCAAAATTGCAATTGTTAAAAATAGCGATTGTTCGTTTTATTTTCAGTTATTTAGCCTGTCCGGCAAAGTTACCAACTAGTGAAGATCTTTACAATCTGAAACTACTAAGTGGGGCAAAACAAAACATTTTTAGTTTGGTGTTTTATAAATTAGTTAAAGTAAATTTTTACATAGGGGATAGGTTTCTGTCAAGCAAGAAAAATTATTTTTCGGAAAATCGTCTTGGAAATAACACTTTTCTGTTTATTTACGCGAAGGAAAATTGAATTTTAGGGACTGGTACTGTAGACTTATTTTGATTTACACGGTAATAGAACATATCGGTAGCAGCAGCCGCAGCTTCACTCACATCAAATAGAATACCCTCACAATGATTTTTGTCATCGATAGTCATTATTTGATGAATTAACACTGTTTTCACAACACAAGCACCAAATTGATAAAATTCTTTTGATGTTGTTTACTCTCCAATGATTTGATTTTTAAATCGTGTATAATGAGAATTTTAACTTATTATTGTGCTAGATAATTGTTTATTGTTTTTCATAATATTGTATCCAATTCTTGCATGTCATATTGATAGTTATTATTGTACTTATTTGGTTTATTATCATTATTTTTTTTAATAGTTCCTTTTTTTTCTATCAATAATATCAATAATTAATATCTACCTATTTAATTCTGTATCATTTCCACCACAGAAAACTTGTTTTTGAAATCAATAATTATAATTTTGATTATTAATATTTTGCATTAAAAAAAATTGAAAAAAAAATTTATTTATGTGGTCGAACTTTGAGGACGTCGATTTATTTTCTCTAATGAAAACACAATAACCAAAAACATATATTTTTTATATTGTATTTATTATATTTTTATCTATTTACTCTTTACAAAAATTGAAAAAAAATTGTTTTTTTTAAATAGACGGTTTTTTCAAAAAAACTACGGAATGATATACTTGCATTTATGTGGTCAAACTTTGAGGTCGTTTTATTTTCAATAATGAAAAAACAATAAGTTGGACCATCGGATTAGATGGACCACCATAAAAAAACCTACACATTCTTTCTCAATAAGCTCAAATTCGACATTGCTGTGCATTCAGTCGCTAGTTTTTGTGACACCGGACGTTGGCAGTTATACGAGCGTAAAGGTAAAAAATTGTTACAATGTTTCTATTCATACATGTAGTTTAACAGCTCAGAGCTAGACTAAACCTAACTGTTGCGATATTTCTAACCACGCAGCTTCATTAAGAAAAAAGTCCAACTAACGCATAGTCGTTTTTTTCTAGATTAACCATGCCAACTTTTTATTTAAAAAAGGGAACTTCTGGTGCATTAGGAGTTAATAGAGCCGCTAGAGAATTCGGTATCTCTTAAACAACGCTCGTATATAATAAAAAATAGAAAGGAAACTACAAAAATCTCCGTCTCTGGGAAAATCGTGAAAGAACCGAATTGAAGTAGTGGGGCACATAAAGAAATTACAGAAATTCGGTTCTACACCTAATAGAGGTTCAGTTAGAATTATTGCTTTTCAGGTAACCGAAAAACTTAAGCTGAAGCACCTCTTCAATAAGACTAAAGAAAAACCTGGCTAAACTATTATTCTTATTACGTCATCCAGACTTATCTATTAGGAAAGCGGAAATAGTTTTAGCGCCACGAGCTGAAGAATTGAATAAAATAGAAGGTTCAACGCAACGACTACAGTTTACTTGAGAATGTATTGTCTGAATATCAACTTTTTAGAAACCATCAAGCATATTCAACGTCGATAAAAGTAGTTTTACAACTAACCAATGAACTTGGAGAAGTAATAGCTCAAAATGATCTAAAGTGTGTAACAAGTATCACATCGGAAGAGAAGGGAGAAACAGTTTCTATTGTGGCATGTTACAGCGCAGAAGGAGTTTTTCTACCACCGTTCTACATTTTTAAAGAAAAAATGTGAAAGAATGCTATAAGGATAGAATTTCTCCGAGATCAGCTGTTGCAGTGAATCAGAAGTCTGCCTGCATTAATGCTTAATGCTGCAATATTTAAAAAGTGCAATAGATTTATGAAAATCAATCCTTCTAGGACTCGGTACCAGTTTGGAAAACTGCTTTTAAAGATTAATGGAGCCACACTGTGCAAAATGCAATTGCAGATTTTCAACCTACCAGGGGTCGCACACCTTTTATTCCCAACGTAGTTCCGGATTACGCCTACACGTGACTTCGCCAAGGCACAGTAGACCCGTTAGTAATCTATTGCCAGTTCCTGGTTGTTCAAAAGATCTGGGTGTAGTACCTTCATCGCCGGAAAATAACACCCGGAAACATTATTTCACCGATGTTAACAAAAACTGTTAAATCAATCTCGACAGGTGGCTAGTGCTTTAAGAAGCATAGGCAACATTAACAGACAAAAAAAAAGAAAAAAGCAATGGAAAAGAATAAGAGTAAAATCAAACCTCAAAAACAAAACTAAAAGAAAACGAGAAACAGACAATCGATGATGAGAGCGACACTGTGAGAGTGAAATGTATTTTCAAGATGACGGTAGCACAAAGGAAGATTAGGATGAAAACAATTGTGCAGGTTGTGGAGAAAATTATTCTGCGAAACAAAAAATTGATGTCATATTGTATTAATTGTGCTTTTATCTATTTATTCATATACAGGATGAGGCTCAGTGCGAGGAAGGTGGATATCTCGTAAAATATTGGCGTTAGAAAAAAACTTTCGCAATGAAAGTTGTTCAAATCAATGAGCTGCATATTTTAAAATTATTTTCGTTTATACAGGGTCTTCCATAAACGTGCGACATACCTAAGTTATTTTTTTAAAAATAGAATCACTCATTTTTATTACAAATTTGTATTTCTTGGAAAATTCTAATGTGACTTTATGCATTATACATAATGTTTAAAATGGAGGGTTTTCTCATTATTTCTCTTTTTCTGGAAAAACTGTGACGTTTCGAAAAAATTAAATAACCCATTTATCCTGAAATTTATCCAACTGCTATTTCGTAGCTTTAATATGCATTACATGTGCTAACAAAACTAGATGTTCACATTTCTAACCTTACTAAGTTTTGAGTAATCAATTATTTAAATTGAACTCCCTAAATTCATGGATAACTTGATTTTTTCAAATGACACCACTTAATTTTTTATGTCCCGTTGAAAGTGAAATTTCATAAGCATTCAATGATAAGGTTGTAGATATCTAACTCTTGCGAATTTTTGAGTAAGAGTTAAATACTTACAATCTTATCATTACAAAGTTTATGAGATTCGAACGTAGAATCTCTGTCGTCTGATACACCGAAAAGTCGGCGGTTACCGAACATTCGCTTAGCAATGGAGATCACAAGAAACTCTTCGAGAGCTCCAAATTACTACCAGCGCCTAATGGTTACCATAATAGATTGGTTAGAGAGGTCGTGAGATTAAGTCATCCAGAAAACTTCAACAGAAAGGTAGTAGAACTCCGAAGCTCAATAAAATCTGGAATCCAATCTTCAAGAATACTTTGACCTGCGCGATGAAACCCTCTATGAACCAGTATAAAAACAACCTGCAAAGCCGAACTCATATCGTCTAAATCCAACATTGGAGATGGAACGACCACTCGCATTAGCAAAACGTTGGGAAGGAAATCCAATCAACGACGGCCTTTATACCCGAATCTAGAGTTTATACTGTCCACTAATAGGTAATCGTTTACCAATTTACAGATATAGGGTTACAGTGTTGATTAGCAAATTGCAGGAAGTAGTTTTTACCCAGACATGGTTTATTCCTTGATTATTTTCTTAACATCCCAACAATATCCGATTATTCAGACATTTCTGAAATATTCCTAGGCTTATTATTAGGGATATTCCTGGATACGTTTTAACGAATATTTGAGAAATATTTGGAATATAATAAGCATGAATCATGTAATTGAATGTTCGTACATTATTCCATACAAATATTAGTGCAATATTTTTTAGCAAATTCTCCAAATCATTTCAGTATTGTTTTATTGACACATTGAAAATCGATTTGCAATTTACATTCAATTGTCTCGTGCTAAATCTAATGCGACAAATTATTTGTTTTAAATTATCAACCATTGGCCTAAAGAAGCTTTCCACTACAGGGAAGGGAAACCAAGCCGCACTATATCTACTTAAAGAACACATGATCTATTTTATGCATTGTATTAATAATAAAACTAAACTTAATTAAGGGCTTTAAGTCCGGCCAATGATAAATAATATAAAAAAATAAAGTAGTTCGACTAGTTTCGACCTTTATATAAAATCTAGGTCATTAGCAGCATTTGATAGATGCTAATGGCGTCCAATTTCAAAGTCATGTTACTGATGTTACATTCTTCACCTTATGATGACGTTTTGACTAACAATGGCAACATATTTTTTCTTATTTAAATTATTCATAACCAATGTTTTATTTAAAATACATATGTACGTTTGCTCTGAGGATGACCTATATCTAATTTAAAGGTCAAAACTAGTCACACTACGTTATTTTTATTTCTATGAAATACAAGTATTGGCCAGATAAAGTACTTAAGTTTTATTTTTATTAGTAGTCACACTATAGTGAATTACAAGATCAAATAATTAATGTAGAAAAACCTCCTACACTGGGAGCCCTACATTTTTCACAGTTATTAAGGTTACATTTTTCACGTTATTATACGACAACGGCCATACCATGTTAAAAGCAACGGTTCTCTTCCAATCATCGAAGTTAAGCAACTTTGGCCGCGGTCAGTACTTGGATGGGTTAAATATTTTCAGAGAATATATCCAATCATCCCAAAGATTATATATTAAATATATTGCATTATTAGTTGTATTAGAAATTTCATCAACTCGTTTACAAATACTAACAATTAACTTACTTACTACTAAATTTTTTATAAAAATTGTGAAAAACAATTTAGATTATAATTTAATTTTAAATTTAGTAATTTCTTATGCAATCAGTTCAAAATTGTAACGGGAAATTTTAATTGAGACTCCAAACACGAAAGGCAGTGCAGTCACGGCAACTTTTGAAATATACAGGGTTGCCCATTAGTCCGAGGAAGGTGGATATATCAGAAAATATTAGGGTTAGAAAAAACTTTTGCAATCAAAGTTGTGCAAATCAATGAACTGCACATTTTTAAATTATTTTCGTTTATACAGGGTGTTCCATAAAAGTGTGACATACCAAAGTTATGGTTTTTTAAATGAAACCACCTATTTTTTATTAACTAAAGCTGGTTGTTCACCTTTCTAATCTTGCTAGGTTTTGAATTATTTAAATTGAACTCCCTAAATTCATGAATAACTTGATTTTTTCAAATAGCACCACCTACTTTTTTATGTGCCGTTGAACGTTGAATTTCATAAGCATTCTAATGATAACGTTGTAGGTATCTAACACTTACGAATTTTTGAGTAAGAGTTAGATACCCCTTAATGAGTAAGAACGTAATTTTGTATAGTAGTAGTCAAAAAAATAGTGTTCCTGACTAGCACGAAAATGCAAATATCTGTGCTCGTGTTCAGAACACCTAGTGCTACGCACTCGTTTACTATCAACACTATTTATTTTTTTTGACAGAAACATATCCCCTATAGACCGTTAGTTGTACGCATACCGGTAGGTACAGCTAATCATTCTTAGTATAATCATCGCTAACTTCACCCACTACTAAGCTTGACATATATGTATATTACATAAACACAGAAAAATAAACAGAACAAGTTTACAAAAGTATTAATTAATATTTAAACAGCCATTTCCATTTTTATTGTTGCATGAGGATCATAACCCATTAAATCGAAATCTTCCATTTTAAAATCTTCAATTGATGTAACTTGCCGCTTAATGTAAAGACGTGGAAATGGCTTAGGAATCCTTTGAAGTTGTGTCTTGATAGGCTCAACGTGAGTTAAGTACACGTGGCTGTCACCCAACGTGTGAATGAATTCTCCAGGCTAAAAGTAATAATTATTAGCAAATTAATAATTCATGTACCTATAATTGTACCGACCTTCAATCCTGTGATGTGAGCAATCATCACCGTTAACAAAGCATAACTAGCTATGTTAAACGGCACTCCTAAACCCATATCTGCTGATCTCTGATACAACAAACAAGACAATTCACCATCAGCAACGAAAAATTGTGCCAAGCAATGACAAGGTGGTAAAGCCATCTTCGGTATATCCGTAGGATTCCAAGCACACATAATAATACGCCTATCATTTGGGAGATTCTGAATAGTATCAATCACTTTTGCCAACTGGTCGATTCCTTGATTCTCGTAGTTTTCAAACATTCCTTTGTAGGTAGCGCCATAATGACGCCACTGAAAACCATAAACGGGTCCCAAATCTCCCTCTTCTCTATCTGTGAAACCCAATTGATCTAAAAATTGTCGAGATCCATTCGCATCCCAGATGTGAACGTTTTTATTGGATAATTCTTTGGCGTTTGTACTTCCTCTTACAAACCACAAAAGTTCTTCTACTACCGCTCTCCAAAACACTCGTTTAGTTGTTAACAATGGAAATACATTATCCCGTAATGAGTAACGCATTTGAGCGCCAAAGATGTTATACGTGCCTACACCTGTACGGTCAGTTTTTTTGATACCCTTTTCCAATATTAATCGAATATGTTCCAAATACTGATATTCATCGTGTTTCCTTTCGTTTTCGCCTGAATTATTTTCAAGCATAATATTCTCACTAACTCCATTCATTTTATCAACACTGACAATGTATATAACAGGAATTTGGAAATAAATTGCGAAATTTTTCTGTTTCTACGCAAATAAATCCTCAGATAATAACTTTAAATTCTTTCCTGTGATCACTTGGGATAACCTTTTATTTGGCGGGAAAATAAGCTGTGATCGTTTAAGTAGTACGCGTTGCCTAATTCTTAGGCTCAGTTGTACCAACTCCTTTTAAAGATAACTTTGTTTTAATTTCCTACACGATAATTGTTGTCACAATTGTATCCTTTGAAATTAAACCATAGTTAACTTAAGCTTGCATTACATTATACTTTTTTCGTCTAGAAAACTTTGACAAGTTTGTAAACTAGACGGGATACTAAACTAGAAATCCCTTCCAACTTTGTTCGTGTGATTTTATAATTTTATTGCGCAAACTCTATAGAAGTGTTAACAAGTAATTACCAATTTAAGAAAAATAAACAATATTTTGACTGTAATTGTAACGTGCGTTGTAAGACCTCCTAAATAAAATTTAAAAAAAACCCGTGTTTTAACGCTATAACCGTAGAAGCACATAGTAGAAATAAACAAACATCAAAAACACATAAGTAACTAGTTTATGAGTAAGTGTTGGTAGCTCTTAAATTCGATCCAGCGCGCAAGTCTAGTAAGTAAACTTTGATGAAAACTTGGTCCGCTTCTAGTTTCAAAACTTGGACGGAGTTTCCGTATTACATTATCAAAGTTTTGTCAAGTTCATCAAGTTTACAAACTTGTCAAAGTTTCTAGACGAAAAAAGTATAATGTAATACAAGCTTTAAAGCGGTGTTTGTACAACTGGCCCTTAGTGTACGTTTATTTACTTACGAGGGAGGTCCCCGCGGTGATGCGCTCCGAATTGACCCAAGTAATTGTAAATGTTAATTATAAGTTAGTTTTAGGGGAAGGTCTTTCGATAAAAAAATTACTTGGATCAATTCGGAGCGCATCACCTGGGGACCTCCCTCGTTAGTTTATAAATAAAATTTGAATGTAATCACTACGAGAAAATAATTTTTAAACTCTCAGGATAATCAACAGGTAACAATAACAAATATTTCATATAAGCTTCAACCGTTGATTGAATATTTCAATCAACGCTTCAACGGTAATTAAAAATTAACAGGTTCCTAGGTCAATGTGAAGAGACGTTGTAATGTGTTTCTATACCAACAGATGGCGAGGAATTTATAATTCTAATTTTAGAAAATTAAAAATTTTATTTGTAAACAAAAATGGGTACTAAAAATATTATCTGAATCACGAAAGATGAGCCCTACGTCATCACTGTTCGAAACTATCAAATACACACCTTCAATATCGAGTATGTTCTGTTTTACAATCAAAACAAAGATGAATGATTATGAAAACGTGAGAAAGAGATAATTCCCCTCTTTATTTTTTTAGGAATTGACCATGCAAGTGTTGTCGTCATGGTCGCCATTTTGTTAGTGTAGTTAAAGAGCTTGGTTCCAAATACACTTATGTTTACATATTTATGTCTTTACTTTATTAGTTTAATTTTGTGTAACAAATATTATAATTGGCTGTTCTATTTGTGAAGGTTGGACCTGTGTAAAACTAAGCATTTTAATAATAAATTGCCTTAGAATAACTGAAATTGCTTAAAAAACAATCCTAAACATAACCTCACTTTGTTTCAAAAATATTTTTAACTGTATAAAAGTAATTATCTCGCCAATTTATTTTTTAAAACTGTTAAATTATGTCTTATTTTGTTAATTACTTTATTCACCTGATAAAAATAGATGAAATATGAACTACTAAACTACTTTAATAAATCGGTTATGGAAATTATTATAAACAGCTGATTTTATTTGGAACCAAGCCCTTGACGTGCCGCAACAAAAATGGCGAATTGACGTCACACTTGCATGGTCAATTATGACTTCAGTTGTATTTTTAATAAATAATCTCTGTTTTACCGACCCATATGTACAACAATTACATCGATCATAACCTGTCATTTTACTTCTATTAATTGCTTTGGATTATCTTGTGTTTTGTCATTAGTTGTACATATTTGTAAATATTTATTTTGAGTTGACATTGAAGTCAATTGTACTACGTAACATCTACAGATGAAAAGTATACTGTAGGTGCGATAATTTTACTGCAATGTGAATGGTTTTTGTTAATATTTTTAAAGTAAACTCCAATAATAATAAATAAATAGTTTTGTTTCCATATTTTATCTCTTAAGTCGCTTTTAGTAAATTAAAAAAAATTCTAACCTAGAAGTGACAGTTTCTAAATTTTGATAGTTAGACTGTCACCATTGCTGTCACGTTTATACGATAGAATGGTTATAGTTCCTGATTTGACTTTAGTTTTTAATATTAAATCATACGCATTTGTTTGATGACGTAGGGCTCATCTTTCCTGATTCAGATAGTACAGCGCTTCGAAGCAAACATGCTACCCGGAAAATATGCCAACTAATTTTAAAAATTGGTAGCGGTAAAGGTTTCGTCCAATAGCAACAACCGAGTATACTCAGCGTGAAAACGAAGTTTTTGTCGAAGTTATATCGATTTCATTTGCATCTTTTTATTATTTTGCCTCAAGTTCATCTTTAAAAATCAGTCTTTCTTAAGACTCTTTATAAATAATTTCGAGACAAGGTACGTGTTTATAAATATTTTTGTAGTAAATGCAACTTTGTAACATAACCTTCAAAAATGTTAGTATTGTAATAATTTTGTTGTGAATGTCCAATCCAAATTACAGCGACCTCGGACACGCCCTCCAGGGATCTTGTTTGCTTCGGTTAACTATATATAAAATTTGCACTAACTTTTTAAATTTTTATTATTTTCTTTTGTTCAATAATATTAATTGTATTTTCTTTGGGAGTAGGAATATCAAAAAATTGGCCAAAGGCGACTGCTAATCCGTTTTTACTTTTTTTTTAACATGAAACGGAAATTTCCTTTTTGTCTTTGATTTATGCCGCTAGCGCCAGATGCATTTTCACGCGAGCCGGCTCGATGCGGCGCCTAGTATCTCACTTTACCAGTGCACTTTACATATCCATCTATGATTCATGATTCTTTGAAGCTCGGAAGTGCAAACTTGCAGTTTTTTTCGATTGGCATCTAAAAAAGATATTTTTATGGTCAGTTCGTTTTCAGGACCTCTATTCTTGAATGTTGGGAAATTATTTTTTCATGAGAAAGACGAAAATTCTTTTGAACACATAAAGTTGGTATTCTTGAAAATTTTTCTTCTCATATATTCTTTTGTCACGAGTTAAAGGAATAGCAGATGGAAAATTTTCAAGAATACCAACTTTATTTTTGTAAGAGAATTTTCGACTTTCTCATGAGAAAATAATTCCCCACAATTCAAGAGTAGGGGTCCAGAAGCATAAAAGCGTGTGCGAAAATGGATATTAGATATTCTACTGAAGGAAGAAAACATCTTCGCCTTAGTGCGAAGAGGAAAAAGTATTGTTCTAAAATCAAAGTTTTATTAGAGCAAGTGTATAATTTCAATTTATTTTGTTACTCGTTTTTAATACGTTCTTAGTCATTCAAGTTCAAAACAAAACTCCGTTCAGAAAGTTGTGTGTGATGAGTTACCTAGATCGAGTTTAAATTCTCTATATGTACCAAATATGAAGGATGTAAGCGTGAGTTCAATGTGAGCGGACGTGTTTTTTGTGCTACGTGAAAGTTATTAGTATAGCGAGTGTTAACGAAGTGGCACCCATTCCTAAGCTTATAGGATGGGGCCCTGTGGGAAATGTGGTGAGGACATACAAAGAAATGAGAAATATGTTGTATGTTCTGGACTTTGTGATAAAAATTACTACGCAAGATGTGGAAATATTCTGAATGTGGACGTATACAACTTAATTGCGACTAACAAAAATGTAGGTTGGTTTTGTGATTCTTGTGTAGATAGAAAAAACTATTTAAAAATGGTGCTCGATGGAATGACACTGCACTTACAAATATAAAAGATACTATACAGAAACAAGATGAAAAAATCGATCTTTTAAATCAACATGTAACGACCTATAAAGAGAATATAAAATCTGACATTAAAGAAAAAATGATTGACCGGAACCTACTTACGTTGAAAAACTTAAGTTGAAAAAGCACGAGCCAGTTTTAATAACTAAACCCAAGAAACAAGAGCAGAAAAGCACAGAAACCAAAGCTGTAATTAAGAATTGATCCTACAAAATTAGATGTATCGGGACTTCGATCAATAAGGAATGGAGGAATTTTAATAGAATGCAAAAATCAAGACACAATAAATAAACTTAAAGAAACGGCGGAAAGCAAATTAGGGTCTACGTATGAGGTAAAAATACGAAGAAAAAAATTATCAAGGGTTAAGATTATCGGGCTTACAGAAAAATTGTTACCGGAAATAATTGAAGAAAAAATGAAATTGCAGAGCCATAAGTTGAATATGGACGAAACATTCATAAAAATTGTGCATATTAAGGAGAATAAAAAGAGGAGAGATTATATTGCCTATGCAGAAGTAAATGCGTTAGCATACCGGATTTTGATGAAAGAAGAAAGAGTAAATATAGGCTGGGACAGTTGTCGTGTTTATGATGCTGTAGAAATCACTAGATGTTTTTCGTGTAGCGGGTTTAATCATAAAGCTTCCGAATGCAAATCCAATAAGGCCTGCCCAAAATGTGCAGAACCTCATCTTTTAAGCGAATGTTCAGCAGGCGAAGACAATCTGAAGTGTGTTAACTGTGTGAAGACGATGGATAAATTGAAAATTAAACTAGATGTCAGACATCCCGCATGGATCCATGAGTGTCCCGTTTTCAGACGGAAATTAGACCAAGCAAAATTAATTTTTTAGAGTAAGTAACAACTACGCTGATATTATATACTTAAACACTCAAAGTAAAACATATGGAAGAACTGGAAATTCTAATGTATGATAGGCAACCAAAAATTGTGCTCCTGAGTGAAACTCGTGTAACTGATGATGTAAATGACGGTGAAATTAACTTTCCAGGATACGTAACGGTTCGGTGCAACTCACAAACACGCTATACAGGTCGTGTAGTATAATAGTAATTAGCAATAAAATTGAGTTTTCAGTGATCTCCAATTATACGTTCAATAATAATTTTTGGCTACTTTGTGTTAAGATTATGCGAGGCTTTCATACAGGATTCTATACTATCCTTTATCATTCTCTAAGCTCAAGTGACGCATTATTTATAGAACAACTTGAAAATTGGTGCAACGATACATTGACGGATAGAAATCAACATACAATTGTAGGTGACTTTAATATAGACGTATCAAAAAATAATTTCTACAGCTCAAAACTATTAAAAGTTGTGCAGAGGATAGGAATGAAACAAATTGTTGATAAATTTACTCGCTCTACAGAAAATAGTGATACAATTGTCGACTTAGTAAATAACAAATAATACAAACTTAAAATGTAAAGTGTTAGAATCTCCTAAAGTAACAGATCACAATATTATCGAAATCAAAGGTAGGAAAACAATTTCAACAGTCTAATTATGAAATTAGGATAATAAATAATTATGCAAAATATTCGCAAAGTAACTTATTAACCAGGTTAAGTGTATACAAATGGAATGTGCAAAATCATGATATAAATGAAATTGATGAAAAAATAGTACGTTGTTTAAAAAATGCAATGAGTGATCTAGTTACATGTAAACTAATTAAAATAAAACAAAACAATCCGTGGTTTACATTAGAATTGCGACATTTACAAGAAAAACGAGACAGACTGTACCAAATTGCTAAATTAACAAAAAATACACACGACTGGACACTTTATAGAAATAGTAGAAATGTATATGTAAATACCATAAAAACTTACAAAAATAAATATTTCCAAAAGAAAATTCGGAAAATATTGGAAACCCAAAAAATTTGTGGAGGATTATTAAAAGCATAACTAAAGGGCAAACAAAAGCACCTAAAAGTATACTCTTTAATAATGTGGAATTAACAAATGCAACAGAAATAGCAAACAACTTCAACGAGTACTTCGTAAACAGCATTGTGGAAATAAACATTTCTATTCCTGAAAATTCGAACCACAAATATATGATAAAAGAAAATACGAATACTTTCAAATTTAAGGGAATCAATCTAGATGACTTAAAAACGATAATTTCTTTAATTAAAAGAAAGGGTGGAACCGATGGCATAACAGCAAAGTAATTACAGATGCGTTACCAATGATTGGAAATTTATTTGTAGAAGTAATAAATAAGTCCCTGAGAGATGGCAATTTTCCCGAATCTTGGAAAAAATCAATAATTGTACCTGTTCCAAAAACTGCAAATACAAAAAAAATGTGAAGAGTTTAGACCTATCAATGTGTTACCAATTTATGAACAAATAATAGAACTTACAGTTAAAAATCAGTTGCAAGACTTTTTGGAAAAAAACAATTTAATAAGTAAAAATCAATCAGGTTTTCGAAGCACACAGTCGTGTGAAACTGCAATAAACTTTGTGCTTACAAAGTGGAAAAGCGAACTTGACCTAAATAAAAATGTAGTTGCGGTGTTTTTAGATTATAAAAGAGCGTTTGAAACGATCGACAGAAAAATGCTGTTAGAAAAACTGGAAAAATATGGTATCCGTGGTATCGAACACAAATGGTTTAAAAATTACCTTACATCGCGCAGTCAGATAACATCATATGAAGGTGACGAGTTTTCCGAAATCCCAAATAACTTAGGAGTGCCCCAAGGGTCAGTTTTAGGTCCTATCTTGTTTTTAATATACAAAAATAACTTGGAATTAAATTTAAAATTCAGTAGTATTAATTTATTTGCGGATGATACATTAGTGTCCAGCGCAAATGAAAATGTCAACTTAGCAATTAGCAACTTAAACTCGGACCTTGAAGTTATTACTACGTGGCTGCAAGTGAATAAATTGAAATTAAATACATCTAAGACTAAATATATTGTGTTACCGAATAAGAATATTGAGTTGACTAAGGTAATGATACAAAATATAGAATTGGAAAGAGTTAATCAAATTAAATCAATATTCTAAGATTTTGAAAATCTATCTAGGTTAACGACCATTTTTGCTTGATAGATTATGCCCAAAATCAAATCAGATCTGCACTATTATATATGCAACCCATACGCAAAGTTTTATAAAATCTAAACGAAGGTTTTCCTGACATTTTATTTATAAGATGTGGAGTAAAAATCAAATACGTGGTAGGATAAATTCCACATTTATAAAGAAAATGTCCACCGTGAAGCAATTTGTAAAATCAAATTAAACATTTCAGTATCGGTCAACAATAGTTAAATGTATATAACAGCTAAAGCCGTTATACTACTACTACACTACGTTAGAACGACGGACAAAACAAGGTATGCACCCCCAAGTTCCTCAAGACGGGTTTGAAATTCTCACAGTCACAATGTGAAAATTCATATTTAGAAATAATTATTTCAAACAAAAACTATTATTATATGTCTTGAATCAATCACTATCTAGTGTGGACTGCTTTATTTACAGAAGAAGCTTATACATTCATTATACAAGTACAATTTATATACAGAACTATTTTTATACTACATAACATCTCCCTTCCTTTAATAAATTACAAAGTCGTTTAACTTTGAAGGTTTCTTGATTACCCTTCCAGTACAGCTTCTACTACTTACAGAATTCTCATGAACATTACTATTTTCTACAGAGTTATTTACAGTTTGGTATTGCTGAGTTTCACCTTCCTTACTGGTTGAAGGAATGTCTTCATTTGAATCTTTTGTGTCATCTAACACTTGTGAAGCTACATAGCTTGAACCAGTTGTAATGTGAAAATCATTACAGTTCGATTTTCTTAAATAATGTTTATTCCTAACTACATAACTACCATCTTCTCTTTGAATTTGATACGTTCTATCTCTAATTTGTTCCATTAGTTTGCCTTTATGCCATATATCTTTCGGTTTGTTTTGATACCATATTGTGTCATTATTTTTAATTCATCCCTAAATCTAACTTTTTATTATAATTTATTTCGCTTTTTGTTGAGAATTATTTATTTTGTGTTTTAATATACTTTTATCAACCAAGATTGATTCTAATTTATTATCATCTAAAGGTAAGTTATCTCGTAAATATCTGCTCATTAATATTTGAGCAGGAGTATACATACTGTTATAAACGGGGGTATTTCTAAATGATAACATAGCCAAATGAATGTCTTCATGATTTTCACTAGACTTTTGATTAATTTTTTGACTGTTTGAATGGTCCTCTCGATTTGACCATTTGATTGCTGATGATATGGAGAGGAAGTTATTGATTTAAAATTCCATTCATCCGCAAATTTTTAAATTCGGTACTGACAAACTGTCTACCGCTATCTGATATTACTATTTTTGGTATTCCGTGTCTCGCAAAGATAGCTTTTAATTTATTTATTATGTTGTTACTTGTTAAATTGTTATGTAAATTACTGATTTCTGGGTATTTCGAGTAATAATCTACAGCTATTAAATATGAGTTGCCATTTAGTTCATATATGTCAATTCCTATCTTTTGCCACGGGGCTTGTATTATATAGTGTGACTTTAATGGTTCTTTTCTGTTTGAATTTGTATATTTATTGCACATATTGCATCTGCTTACCAAGTTTTCAATTTGTTCATTTATGTGGGGCCAGTATACAGAATTTTTAGCTTTTGCTATACATTTTGCTATGCCAAAGTGACCTACATGAATATCATCTAGAATTTTATTTTGCCAAGATTTTGGTATAACCATTCTTTGACCCATATAAATTAGTCCTCTAGTGTCCTCGGTTATATCTGATTTTATTTTCATGAAGGGTTTTAACTGTGTTGCAACTTTACTTGATGATTTAGGCCATCCATTATGAATATAATTTTTGATAATTTTTAAACTTTCATCATTGTTTGTGGCATCTATTAATCTTTCAATTTTGAGTCTGAAATACTGACATTTTTTCTATTAAACAGACATGAGCTTCTAGTTGCAAGTCATCATTATATAATCTATTTAAATTTAGCCTAGATAAGGTGTCTGCCAAAATTAACTGTTTTCCGGGTTTAAAAATTAAATTTATGTCGAATTTTGTAGTGATAGTAACATTCGTTGTAATCGTGCGGGGCATGAATTAAGAGGTTTTTTAAAAATGGAAATTAAAGGTTTATGGTCTGTCTCTACGGTTACTTTTGTACCATAAATGTACTGATAAAATTTATTTACCCCAAAGCAAATTGCTAACAATTCTTTTCTATTTGAGCGTATCTTTTTTGAGTGTCGGTCATAGACCTGGATGCATACGCACAAGGCTGATTTTCTTGTAATAATACCGCACCTATTCCAAAATTTGATGAATCTACAGAAATTGTTACCGGTTTTTGAGGATTAAAATATTTTAAAATTGATTCTTTTGCAATGATGTTTTTAATTTTATTGAATGCTTCATTATGTATGCACTCCCACTTAAAGAAGTTGTCTTTTTTAATTAAGTCTCGCAAAGGTTGTGTTTGTTCGGATAAATTTTTAACAAACCTACCAACATATGTAATCATGCCAAGAAATCGTTGTACATCTTTCTTGTCTTTTGGTATCGGCATGTTTTTATAGCTTCTACTTTCTCTTCATCGACTGAAATTCCTTCTTTTGAAAATTTAAAACCTAAATATTTGATTTCACTTAATCCTAACCTACATTTATTTAAATTAAATTTAATGTTGTTCTTTTGAGCAATTTCAAAACTTGCCTCAATCGATTATCGTGCTCTTGTTTTGTTTTTCCGTGAACTAGGATATCATCAATATATATTTCTACGCCTGGTATGGCAAAAATTTCTTTAAAATATTCTTGGAACACTTCCGATGCAATTTTAATTCCAAATGGCATTCTTAAAAATTTGTACTTGCCAAAGGGTGTCCCAAATGTACATAAATTACTAGAACTTTTATCTAATTCAATGTTCCAAAACCCACTAGTCGCATCTAATTTTGAAAAAATTATAGAACCGTTTAAATTGGTTGATATTTCATCTATAGTGGGAAGTTTAAATTTTACTGTTTTTATCGCTTCATTTAAGTACTTAGGATCTAAACATATTCTTAATGATTTGTCAGATTTTTTAACTAATACATAAGAGTTGAGCCATTCGAATTACCTTCAACTCGATCAATTATATTCATTTTTTGTAACTCGTCAAGGTAAAATTTAAATTCTTTTTGTACGGCAAATGGCACATTTCTAATTGGATTAATAACAGGTACCGCGTTTTCTTTTAATTCTATGTGGTAAGGTTTTCCAATTTTACCTATACCTTTAAATATGTTATCAAACTCTTCGATTAAATTTTATAGGGGTTATTTGTTTCTGTACTTATGGCATCTACAGTTTTAAATTGAACGGCATTGTGCATTTTAACTATACCTAACTCTATGCTAGTATTTAACCCTAATAATGATTCGTGTTTAGCTCGGCTACATAAAATTCTACTTTCCTAACAAGTCGATTCGCAAATCTTAAATCTAAATATAATTTACCTGCTATTGGGATTTTTTGACCTGTGTATGTTAATAGTGTATCCATACACTTTTCTATTTTATTTTTGTTAATTTCACATTCAATTAATCTGCTTAACGAAATTATATTTACACTTGCCCCAGTATCAATTTTAAATTTTACATTATTGTTAACTTTTTATTTATGGGCAATTTGACTATGCAATAATTAATTTTGTCGGTACTTACAGAATTAATTGATAAGTATTCTGTTTCTTCCTCAGTTTCTTCATTTCTCAGAACTTCATTAACCCTATTGTTCCGAAATTTGCAGTTGGTTGAAAAGTGATTGGTTTTGTTGCATACGGAACATATTTTTCCATAAGCTGGACAGGATCGTCTGGGATGATTTCTACCACATTTATAACATTTTCTTTGTTGGCTTCTGTATGACCTTGATGTTGACCGATGCGGGGTCTGGGGGCGGAAATTCTTTTCATATGAGCGTCCTCGGGATCGTGTGACCGTTTCTACCTGTTCTTTGTTTGCAACACTGGACAGGTTTGTTGATGACGTCATTTCTTTGTCTTGCATATATTTCAAATTTTGCCTGGAATTTTCCGTTACGACGCAACATTCAACGACTTTGTCTAGCTTCTTATCTTCGTTTTGAAGTAATTTCTCGCGTAATGATCCATCATTTATGCCGATTATTAGCATTGTTTTTATTAAATTGTCTTTTAAATCTTCATTTCCAAATTCACATTGACTTGCTTGGTTTTTTAAAATCGTCACGAATTGTTCAACTTTTTGTCCTTGTATTTGACGAAGTGTAAAAAATTTGTAGCGTTCGTACGTTAAGTTTTTCTTCGGTGTAAAATAGGACTCAAATTTTTGTTTTAATATTAATATATCGTTGTTTTCATTATCCTTGAACGTAAAGGTGTTGAAGATATTAATGCATTCCTCACCCAAACAATGTAGGAGCTGCGCACACTGTGTCTTTTCTGGTTTTGCATCTAATTCGCTTGCTGTCGAATAAATTTCAAATCTTTGAATCCATGACGTCCAATTTTCCGCTACGTTTCCTTCTAATGACAGTGGTTTTATACTTTTCGAATCCATCTTTCTTTTTCTTTTATTCTTTATTTGACTGCGCCATATTATATGTCTTGAATCAATCACTATCTAGTGTGGACTGCTTTATTTACAGAAGAAGCTTATACATTCATTATACAAGTACAATTTATATACAGAACTATTTTTATACTACATAACAACTATAGACAATAGAATGTCCAACAACTTTTTTCTCTCAACTGTTTTTGTATAATTAATATTGGTGGAGATATGGTTACAACAATTACTGTTAACGTGATTGTTATATCTCACTAATTATTTATCGGATCAAAAATATTTGAAAACAAAAGTTGTGTAAAATTAAATTACAACAAACTTTTATTTGAAATAAAAATGTGTAAAATGAATATACTTCTAAATATTTAAAAAAATTCGAAAATCTGTTAGGTTAACGGCCCTTTTGGCTAGTTAGATTATGCTCAAAATCTAATCAAATCTGCCGAATTATAAATAAGGCCCCATGTGCAAAATTTCAAAAAATTCGTACGGGTGGTATTCTTGATATGTTCTTTACATATGGTGCAATTATAAAATATGGAAGCGTGATCAGTACCTTACAGTACTCCATGATCAACAAGAAAACATGTTCCTAAAACACAATTACATCACACTTAATTAATATTATTACATGTGAATACTAAGGTGGGTAAGGATTGGCATGTTTAGGTTTTAGTGGTTTTCCTAAACCTTGAAGTAAATGCTTTGCCAAGACAAACCAATCCACAATTGCACACGGTTTCGTCACCACACTGTACAGGTTTATACTGATCTCCTGGGGCACCATACATAACACTTACATTACAATACCGTATTTAAAATGTACCATACGATTAAAGAAATAAATATGGACGATCGGCCAACCGCCCGACAATTTTTTTTTGCTTCATTATTTGTCTAAAAAAATGAAAAAAAGGGTGTTAAATTTTTGGTTTGGAAACCATCTCTTAACGCCCCCTCTCATTTATAAGATGTAGAGTAGTAAGTCATACCTCCAAAGTTTATTCAAAATTGATTGTAAATTCAGGACCACTTGATTTACTCTTGTATTAGGTATCATGATAGACAAAAAGTGTATTAAGAAAAGTTTTACAAGTATACAAGATGAATATTTTCCAAACTTTGTACAAATGGCTGACTTCCGGTTTAAGCAGAAATGATATCAACTTTATTTTTTTAAATGAATCATATAGTATTTTTTGATAAATTCTTTTTAAAAAACTATAACACAAGAATAGCGCTAAAGTTACTAATAAATTAGTTATTTATTATTCAAAATCTAAAGAGATGCTTTCGATTGGTACAATTAATCTTAGGAGGCTGTTAAAACTAATGTGCAGTCAAATACGATTGTTAGTAGTCCTTAAAAAACTATAAAACAGGTATAGCATTTAAAGTCATGAATTACAAAATTAAAATTTAACAGCAGTCGATCATCAAATTAATATTTTGCAACTTATGAAAACAAAAAACAGCTAATGTAAATAACAGCTTATAAATATCTCTAACCAAATAACAAAAAAAATAACTAGTTTAAAAATGTTTAAAGTGCCCCCCATTTTGTTGTATACATAAAGCGGCTTCTATTCACAATACTTCTTTGTACATTTTGCAGCATTATTTCATCGTATTCTGGCCGTTGTGTACATTAGTTTTTACAGCCTCCTAAGATTAATTGTTCCAATCGAAAGCATCTCTTTAGATTTTGAATAATAAATAACTAATTTATTAGTAGCTTTAGCGCTATACTTGTGTTATAGTTTTTTTAAGAGAATTTATCAAAGAATCACTTTAGCCTAAAAAATACTACATGATTCATTTAAAAAAATAAAGTTGATATCATTTCCACTTAAACAGGAAGTCAGCCATTTTGTGCAAAGTTTGGAAAATACTCATCTTGTATACTTGTAAAACTTTTCTTAATAAACTTTTTGTCAATCATGCATAATAACAGAGTAAATCAAGTGGTTCTGAATTTACAATCAACCTATTACATAAACTAATAAAAAGAGAAATTTGAAAATTTATATTTAAAGGTTTTGACGTGATTTTTATAACAAAAATACTTTTGAACATTATATTACTTCCGGTTTATTCAAAAATAATTAAAATAAAAAAACTAAAATTTAAGAAATTTAAGAATCGGTAAACTACAAAAAATTATTAACTTACTTTAGAAATACGGAAAACTATCGCGCAGTAAATGCTTAAAATGTGGACGACCTTATTCTTTTACCATTTGTGTATTCGCCGCTCAAAAAAAGTATTTACCCTGTAAAGAATGTCAAGGGTGACAGATGCAGAAACATTACTAATTCTTTGTTTCGTATCTTTTTGTAGTCAGCGTGTTGCGATAAATGTAATCCCTTTTCGTAACATAAATAAAAGTCAAGCAGCAATGTTGGATCAGGGGAACGAACTGGCCAATTTACGGTAACTCTAAGTGATATCCAACGTTCTGGAAAATTTTGAATTAACCCTGCGTTACTTCTCTAACACAAATCGGAAATGAAACCTTTTATTCAAAACGGCTGCTTTTAGCGACAAATACACAGTACCTTCTGTATGTAAAATTGAATGGAGAATAGGTCTGCTTAGTCAAAACTGACATACAATGCGACACAAAAAAGTTATGGTTAATTAAATTCAGGAACAACACTGTATGTGGCACCTCTAACATTAAACAAAAAAGTTATTATTTCAGTCTCTCGTCATCAATAATATACCCATTATCCCGAATTTTGTCCAATTTCCATGTTACTTAACAAAAATGTAAGCAAAAAAACAAATAAAACAATTTTTTTTGGACCTCCTGTATCTCAGAAACCATTTTTATATGAACTTTTTATCTTAAAATTAGTCGAAGATTCACCCCTTAAAGTTAGTACTGTATATCAAGGACAGCTTCTTCGTAGAGTTATGGTTAGCATCCCCATGTATAGTCCGGGTTAGATTTCGATTTAGACTGTAATAAGATAACGATGAGCTGCCTCCGTGAAGTAACCCCAGGTAGTTATCAATGATTATGAGCTATCGGGCGTAATTAACAGAAAGAAAGTGACCAAAGTTTACACCAGAATTCGTGAAGACAATTTTCTTCTTTTAAAATGAAGATATAATCAAAGCTGATCAAGGAGTATGGTTGATTGCCTGTTGTCAGGGGCAACACTATCGGTATTTCATAAATAATCATGAATAATTCATAAAATGCCGCAAAAAAATAACAATCATAATGTTATTTAAACATTCTCCTACAAAGTATCATTGAAGTATGAAAGAAAGTTTATGGATATAATTCAAGTAATTGAGATAGATTTAAATACATATTTTTCTTCGTTTAACGCCATCAGTACACTTTTACATGTTTCTACTATTTTTTTACCTTAAACACAACAACACATACAACAGTATCTCTTGAAGTTTCTAATTCAAAAAATGTATACGATTGAAAACACAAAGTCGGACCAGTGCGCAGTTTTACAAATATTAAAGTTAACTATGGTTTAATTCCTAAGGATACAATTGTGACAACAATTATCGCCTATAGGAAATTAAACCAAAGTTTACTTTAAGTAAATATTATACAACTGCGTCGAGAACTAGAGCTTAAGTGACGTCAACTGGGCCTAAGTGACTACAAACCAAACCCGAATTTATTCAGAAAACTTAGCCAACTTTATTTTTGAAAAAATCTAATATGTTTTTGTTATCATGAAAGTTATGGAAAATAAATTCAAACAAAAGTTGTTTCTTTAGTTAAAGTATAAAACTCATAATAATTCTCAAAAAGAAAAATCTTTAATGGTTTTTGGGATAGTGTTAGTAAAGCTTCATTGTTACGCCACTGGAATTACGAGAATAAATAAGAAAGATCAAAGATTCCAGAATGACCCATAACTTTCGTTTTCCTAAATATTCGAATATGTTAATGTTGTGTATTTATCAGAATTATAAGAACTGTACCTGTTAAAATGAATAATTTCTTTCACGACAAAGGAAACATTGATTATTTTCGAAAACAGAGCTTTTCGAGTTTTCTCAGCAGAATCAACCAGTATAATAAACTGTACATCATTGCCTATTTAACCAAAATTATATTTGTAATAACAACAAAAATAGTCTTATAATCCCTACTCAATTTGGGACATATTTGGAATGACCTTTGCACGGTAAACTTGCAAACACGTAAAGAAACAATATAGGTACTTTTCGTCAAACGTCAGTGACGCTAAAGTCACACTTTTGTACACAGCCGGTTGCTATTAGCAACGGAACTAAAAGTACTTTAAGGTCTGTTTTATGCAAGGTGTTTTGTGCCGCGCGACAGACGCACCTAGTTTCTAGTTCTATTGAATCAAATAAAAGCATTTATGCACAAACGCCCTTAAATTTTTGTCTTCACAAGGACACGCGTAAAAGATGTACAGTGTTTATCAGTTATACAGTACCTTCCTATATCCAACTTATTAAAAAAAATAAAGTTACTATTTCGAAAACCTTGAAAGTAATTGATTTTTTGAAAATTAATACAAAACAAAAATAGCTTTTCTTACAAATATTGTTTCATAACGACAATAGAAACATTGGATTTTTTCGAAAGCAGAGCTTTTTGAGTTTTTCCGTATAACTCTTATTATATCTTTATTAAAAACAAAACTAGTCATATAATCTTACTCATTGGGGGACACACTGGTATACAACTTTTGAAAAAAAGATAGCATTTTTTAATTTGGAGTAAAGCAAGACTCTCTACCTTCGGGCGGTACACTTGCAAACACATAAAAGTAATTGCTTTTATTCCTAATAAAACAATATACTATTTTCTTTAAACGTCAGTAAATTTAGACAATCTGCAATTTTTTGACGTTAAAATCTAAACTCTTTTTTGTACACAGTTGGTTGTCGTCGAGTCGTCGTTTTGAGTCGAGTTCCTAATTCTATCACAGTATACATCTACAAATGCCGGTAGTTGCACTTAACATAAAATATATGGGAAAATTTGATATTCATTTTTTTTGTGCAGGTTGCTGCGGTGAGCTGTTAAAACTAAAGTTCGAGGCAACGTTCAAATACTTTAACATCACATTTTTGTGGCTATTTATATCTATGTTTTCACAATTTTTATACAGATTCTAGTGATACAACATTTCCTCCAGTAAGAAACAAGGATTACAGTAGTGAAATACATGACTACAACAAAAACAAAAACGTTTTAGAGCTGTAACCAGTGGCGTGTGGCGCAACTAAAGCAAAATTGTCTTAGAATTTAGATCGATCGGGTGTGTTAAATTAGAATGCGAAAAGAGCAACCGTTTGTTTCTAATTTATGTTACATCCACAATAGTGATTACATGAGGAAGACTGTAAATTCGTGTTCTAGGTATTTGATACATTTTGTGCTTTTGAAACTTTACGGCTCTGGCAGTAACCTTCATTACATTACTGTGACATTACAATAACAAATTTGACAAATGCGCAGTAAACTTGCGCGCTAATTATTTTAAGTACAAAATTTTCATTCAAGTGCAACTACTGCATTTGTAGATGTATACTGTGGTTTTATTGACCATATGCATACAATTTTTGGGCTTTAGGTTTAGGCTTATTAGTGTCGTTAACCTGTAGTACTTTATAAATTCCCACTAAAAACTCGTAATTCTATTGGACAATAAAATAAACATGAAACTAACCTAAGATTTCAGTTATTGACGTTTTTTTTGTTTATTCTTTAATTTATCCAATAGAATTACGGGTTTTATGTAACCTTAAGTTTCATGCATCTGGTCAATTGAATCAAATGGGAGCATTTATGCACGAACGCGCCTAAGTGTGTGTGTCCACAGGTCCGCGCATCTCTTAAATACTCGCGTAATTGAATTTACTGAAATGTCACACGTGCGCTTATAGCGAACGCGCGTGAGCTAAAGTGACCGCCGCGGAACGCCTGATTTTTGACGTTCTGGAACGCGCGACACAAAACGTCTTGCATAAAACCGCTGCGAGCGGACGTAAAAGTAAATTTGCTAAACAACAAATAATTTTTAAATCAAAGAATAGTTTTGTGTCGATATTAAACAATAATAAATTTTCTTCTGTATATAAACGATGTTTGAAGAAAAGGTATACTGTTTTATTTAGTATAATATTGTCCACGACCACTATAAATAATTGACACTTTGAAGTTATAAACCAACTAAAACTAACTTGTTATTTCAAAAATATTTGGAGTATATAGTAACGGTATATACCGTCGGGGTCTGTTCAACAAGAGTATATTAACGACTTCAGTGGTGTTTAGTTTTAAGAAACCATAACATTATTAAATGTAACGGTCTTACAGCTACAACTTGACCAAAAAAATTATTTTCACGCAAACGTGCATTTGTTGTGACGTCATCAACAATTTTTTTAAATTGTTAACAAAATAGATAATGCAGCTGTTTTAAAGCTTACTTGATATTGTTTTTATTTTTGATTCTATATATAAAAGTGTTGATGTAATAGCCAACTACATCAAATTAGTTTTTTGGATTTTTCTCAAAATTTTTATGACATCATTCTAAAGTAAATGTTTAGATAGATGAAAATACGTAACATCTTGCAATTTAAAAAAATTGTCAGTGACGTCACAATAAAGGAATTACTGCATGTAAAAAAAATTTGTTTGTCAAGTAACAAGTTGTAGCTAAGACCGTCCTATTGAGTAATGTATATGGTTTGTTAGAATAAACACCATTGAAGTCGCTCTTGTGCGCTTTTGGTTGAACAGAGAGGGTCTTAGTTGGCTGAATTTCATTGAATCTAGATGCTTAAGATTATTACTTTTAATCTCAAAATGAGACAAAATGACATCTACACTAATCTCTAACATGAAGCAAAATATTGAGAATCGGTCCTGTTTATTAATTTGTAGTAAGCTGAGTTTAAAGTTCAGATTTTAATTAAGTATGTTAAAAAATGCGTAAGCCATCACCCCTGTTTCGAAATACAGGGGTATTTTTCATCTTAAATGCAACACATTGTATACGCTAAAGTGAGTTCCAAAAAATTTTATGATGTTAAAAGTAGTTATGTGTACCAAAACTTTCATATTTTGATTGCAACGATTTACTGTAGCTCCATCTATTGTTTGATTTAGAACAATTTTGATATCAGGATGACTTTCTCCACAAGTGTATACATACTATCATAGTTATCGGTTCAATAGTGATCAAGAAAACAAAAACAACGCATTTACACCTAATCTTGTGACATTTTGTGAGTACTTATAATTTTTTTTATGTAAAACATCGTTACATAGGTATACGACTGTGATATATACATAAAATATTGTTATAATTGCATTCATACTTTGATTATATTTAATAAAAATTTGTTATAAATTATAATAGAATGATAAGAACTACAATTGATAAGATTGTTATAAAAGCATGTTCAGCCCAACTACACTTAAGCACTTTTTGTATTTAATTATTACGTAGTTTTTTTGGTTAAATATTAAGCTTCTTTATCACTTTTTAAGTTGATTACTAGTAAGATTATCTTAGAATAAAATTGAAGCACACTGTATATACGATTCTATATATTTTGTACGCGGTTTGTTGTGTATCTCTAGTGGAACAATCAAATAATGTTGAATCTGTTACTTAATTGATGGACGTTGTCACAACGACTTTGTCTGACTGAGTGTAACGTATGGTGGGTTGGCTAATGAAAAAAGAAACTTGTACTAATTTGACGTAAAGTTTACTTACAAAATTAGTCATCGGCTTAACTTCGCCAAGAAGTTAAAATTTGTTAATTTATGTTTTTTAAAACACAATGCCCAAAAGTGGTCAAGAAGTGGTGTACGAGGGTTGGCTAACAAAATCGCCACCCACCAAAAGAATTTGGAGGGCTGTGAGTAATTGTTTTTTTTTTAGCTTTATCACCAGCTTTGATATTATAAAAATTTTGATTAATGATAGAAATGAATCACTGCTAAAAAAAAACAACAATTAATTGATATACTTATTTGCAGCGATGGAGGAGACGATGGTTTTGTTTACAAAACTTGGGAGAGTTACCTGGACAATATTGTTTGATGTATTATGCAGATAGGAAATGTAGAAAATTGAAGGGCACTATCAATTTAGGCGCTTGCGAACAAGTTGATACCGGACTGCAATTTGAAGATAGCAAGCATAAGTTTGATTTTATGTTCGATATCAAAACTAAAACCCGTACTTATTACTTGGCTGCTGAAACTGAAGAAGAAATGAAGGCTTGGGTTAATTGTATTTGCAACATTTGTGGGCTAAAGGCAACAACAGAAGATGAAGCAGGTAATAATCGTAATTATTTGTAAACTAATTAATTTTTCAGATACTTAAATTTTTTAACCAAGAGCAAGTTATAAGTATGGAAAGCCCGAATTATCTCAAAAATGGCTTGCACGGTTTATTTAGTTTTTGGTGTGCAAGGGTCCTGTGATAGGCTCAATTAGTGAAAAGGTAAACGAAGACAAATTTTTAAATGTTTGTGTCATGCTAGAAGTTCGGCAGAGATAATGTAAATGTAGCTATAACTCCGAAAGTATGGCAATTAGTTACACGGAATACTACATCAAAAATAGGATTTCAAAATGCAAAAAATATATAGGGTGATCCATTTGAAATGACAAAGTACATTATTGTTCTGGAAAAAGGAAATGTCTGACAACTATGTAAATATTATATCACAGGAACCTTGCATACCCAAATCTATAAAAATTGTAAAAGCTGTTTCCGAGATAATTGAGGCATTCCATACTTAAAACTCACTCTAATTGCTTAACTATAAATAATGAGTGTATTTATCACGATTAGTCATAGTGTGATAAATATTGTTTGTTAGGACTTTGTTCTTTTATAACTTTTGAATCTTAATTGTTCTGGTTCTCCATTAGTCAACGTTAGATTATATATGGACTTTAATGTCCACTTATATGCAGGTGATACATTTTTAAGAGGATCTTTCTGTTTTCCTAGTTTCTAGTTCATTTCATAAGGGGTAGATTTTATTTTAAGCTGTACTTAGTATAAGGGATGAAATTAATGAAAACTAAAGATGTTTGGCTAGTGTTAGGTGTTTGATGAATGTTCCATATTTATACCCAAGTTTTTGGAACTATGATTTATAGCTGCAATTAGTGTATAACTAACATCGATACATTAATAAAGAGAACACACATGTTGACTTGGCCTTCTTGATTAATAGGTATGTGAAGTTTGCCCTCCGCATGTGAATTTTTTTTTAAATAATACGGCATTCGTTTGGTCAGGTTTCCCAGGGAAATGTCGTTTGTCCAACGTTTGCCCACCCTTCAAAAATTATTTATGTGAAAAAAAATATTTGTCTTCAAGCGGTCGAAAATGTTGACTTTGTGTATCTCTATAGAAACCGTTGAAGTAACTGTTTTCTTTCTAGTCTTAGTTGAAATACTTCAAATCCTAGGATTTGTTTATCAGTAATTACACTTATTATTTAATAATTGAATTATCTAATAAAAATGACTCAAAAAAACGAAATAACGAAATTGTTAACAAATATTACTAATCGGCTACTCCTACGGTGTTTAACACGAGCCGCCATTGTTCATGTGCATGACATTCCCATTGCTCAACTGTCATTGTCAAAACGAAATGCAACGCATGTAGCAAAACAAAAGCGTCGTATGTACAAAGATTCAACTCATTATTTGTCCCGCTTGAAGATAAAATAGTATATATCATTCAGAGAAAAAACAAAAAATCGTTTGCCTCGTTTGCTCATAACAATTCCACCCATATGCCATTTGTTTATTCAAAAATCGTAGTTTACTATCGGATAAATAGGAAGGAACTGAAATTGGAAATTTTGTTCTGGAAAATATGGTATAATTTCCTTCGGTAAAGTTGGCAAATTGTGCAATACAAAAAAAAAAAAATTAAAAAAAAAAAAAATTTTTAATAAAAAATTTTTAATAAAAAAAAAAAAATAAATAAAAATAAAAAAAAAAAAAAAAAAAAAAAAAAAAAAAAAAAAAAAAAAAAAATAAAAAAAAAAAAAAAATTAAAAAAAAAAAAAAAAAAAAAAAAAAAAAAAAAAAAAAAAAAAAATATTAAATAAAAATAAAAAAAAAAAAAAAAAAAAAATTTAAAAATAAATTAGAAGTTTACAGGGTTCCTTACTATTTATGAATTTGAAACTTTAGGTTAAGAATAACCTATAGCCTTCTTTTGTTCTAAAATATTTTCGATGTTGTACAACTTCCGGAATAACCGGAAATTTCCATCAACTTTCTTAAGTTAAATAAAACATCCTGTATATTATTGCATTTTTGGATTCTACAATCGATTCTACGATACACTGTATGAGGTTATCCTATACCTATCGTCAACTGTTTTGTTAGTTATTGTGATTTTTAACAAATTTTGTGTTAATATTAATTATTAATGCTCTTCTTCAAACACAAATCCTCCATATTTTAAAAATGGCAAGTAAAACCTTAAAGGTTTTCTAAATACATTTGCAGCCTATTACAGGTTAATCAGGACGTCCTAAATTTAGTGGCAAAGCCGAAAACTTCAAACTCAAGAAAGTAATTTTTTTCAAGTGTATTTAGTGAACCCTTAGGGTTTTACGTGATGTTTTTAAAATATGAAGGTTTTGTGTTTGAAGAATAGCAAAAAATATGCTATTAAACACGCATCCCCAAAACACAAAATTTGTTAAAAAATCGCAATAACTCGAAAACAGTTAACGATAGGTATAGGATAACCTAATACAATGTATCGTAGAATCGATTGTAGAATCCAAAAATGCAATAATATACAGGGTGTTTCATTTAACTTAAGAAAGTTGATGACAATTTTCGGTTATTCCGGAAGTTGTACAACATCGGAAATATTTTAGAACAAAAGAAGGCTATGGGTTATTCTTAACCTGAATGTTTCAAATTCATAAATAGTAAGCAACCTTGTAAACTTCTAATGAACGGGTTTCGTGGTAGACCCTGTATACACCAACGCTCCAATTTTGTTGTACTTGCCATTTTTTATTATTAGCGTTTATTATAATAAATAATAACAATAAATAAATTTTGTTGAAAGCAATTAACATAATTATACAAAAACAATAGAAATAAAAAAAATTACATGCTTTTCAATTTGGTACTCTATTGATTCTCTCAACTAATGCTGGAGAATCAGTCTTCCTAGAGCCCCACCTTGTACCGTATAGTCGCTGTATCAGACACGACTTGATGTTATTCACATTGATTTATAGGAATCTTATGTGTTTAACAAAGTTATAATATATTAACACATGAAATAATGAAATTCAATAGACAGAAGAATTCACGCAGTTAATTAGAAATTGATTTATTCCTTATATACGACTAATATATACTTTGTAAATGGTTTTTATACTTTAATTTAAAACTAAACATTGGTAAAGACTTTAGTATGGACGGAATAGTATTGTAAATATGTGCTATATTATAGGAGAAGTTTTTTTGAATAAAGACTTAGTGTGTATAGGTACAGTCAAAAGTCCACGATGCCTTAGATTTAAACGATGTACCGGGGACCTGTATACTGTTCCTCGGCCATATCTTGGGAACCGTTCGTCGTATGACTTTGGTGTAAAAAAATATTGGGTAAATCGGCCATGAAGAATCGCAGAAAAATATTTTCAAGTTTTAAAAATGCCCACCAGAGGGCGTAACTGCCATCTTAAATTTTTAAATTGCATTTTCTATAAATTTCGCATTTTCACATTTGTAAAGAGAACCAGTTCATCTATCATTTTCGTAAAACAAAAGTTCAGTTATTTCAGAAACAAAGATGGCGGGGGGTGTTTAATTGTTTTTGCAATAACCTGCTTTAACTTCTTAACGGTTTGACCGATTTTAACAAATTTGGTATCGTTGAAAAGAGCATTCCTTAAGCAATAAGAATCAACCAAAATATAGTTAATTTAGTTGAATCCTTCTCCGCCAGGGGGCTAGTTTTGACACCATGACCCAAATTTAAAAAAAAATCAAATGGAATGATATGACTTTTTCTTTATGATAAAGTAGCCAAACAACATCCAAATAGGCCAGTTAAAACCATTTTTCGAAATCTTGTTCCTAACCTTAAATATTGGGAAAATGAGAATAATGGATGTTTGAAGATCGAGGACCGCGCGGTAAATTTTCTAAAACTATTAAAAATTTAGCACAAAATGAATAAGATGTTAAAGAGACAATTGTGAGTTGCGTTACCATAGCAACGAACAATAACTTATTAGAAGTGTCAGTGTAAAGTTTGACGTCAAAAAAGTAAACCAGAGTCACGCAATAAATTAAATGAAAAAAGATGTCCACCGAAATTGTCAAAATCGAAAAATTGGAGTATCGAGCCATTATCAAGTACCTGTATTTAAAAGGGTTAAGAGGTAAGCAGATTTACGAAGATATGCTTAATACCCTTGGTGATCAATGTCCTTCGTATGCGACCGTCAAAAATTGGAATGCAAGCTTCAAAAGAGGTAAATTTTCCATTGAAGATGATGACCGATCGGGAAGGCCAGTTTCTGTGTCAGTCCCCGAAAATATCGATGCAGTTCATTACATGATTTTATCAGGCCGTCGAATTGGGCTAACACGAATATCTGAAACACTGAATATTTCATACGAACGCGTTCATCATATGGTTCACGTCAATTTGGACATGAGAAAAATTGCTGCAAAATGGATCCCCAAATGTTTGAATGTTGACCAAAAGCGTGCAAGGGTAGAAGCATCGCGTTCGATCTGTGCTCGATTTGAAAACGATGTAGACTTCTTAAACCGAATTGTTACTATGGATGAGACTTGGGTACATTTCTACGATCCAGAAACAAAAGCAACAATCGATGGAATGGCGACACTCTGGTTCTCCAAGACCTAAGAAGTTTTGTGTCCAAAAATCTGCTGGATAAGTTCTTGCTTCAGTTTTTTGGGATTGCCATGGAGTAATCATGATTGATTTTTTGGATAAGGGTAGAACAATAACTGGAGATTACTATTCGACATTACTGACCACTCTACGGGAAAATATTAAAGAAAAAGACGCGGAAAGCTATCCAAAGGTTTGGAAAAAGGTGAAAAAAATTTGTTATAAAAAAAAATTGTTAATTATTTTAATAATAAAAAAATTTTTATTATTTATTTGTTGTTAATTTTTTAAAAAAAGTAAGATTTAGGGGGGGTGAGGGGGGGGGGGGCTATAGTAGGCTAAGAATTTTTCAATATATTCTCGTACTAATGACCTTTTTTTTATTTTTTTTTAGGATCCTCTTTCCTAGCAAGAAGTTTAGTAATCATATTTTGTAAGCCTACATTACGGAATACTTCCTCTTCAAAAGTTTATTTGCTGTGTGTTATTTTCCATACTGATCTGAAATCTCCTTATCTCATTTGCCGTTTCTTGATTTAAATGCGTCACTTCTGGTTTTAAATTCTTTGTTAAATTGTCTACTCTTTCATTTAACTTTTGACATGCATGGTCTACTATTCTTTTATTACTTTCTTCTTAATTGTCTTTAATTTGATTAAACTGTTCTGCTAAATTATTTTCCGTTTCATTTAATCTCTATTCGACTTCTCCTCTTAATGTAGTAATTTGTTGTTTTAAGTCGTTTTCAATTTTAATATTTTCATCATTCTGATTAAGCCTCAGGTGTATATTTTCGAATCGATTGTTTATGTTTTCATTAATGTTTATTTTATTTACCAACGTTTTATTGCTTTCATGCATGTTTTTCATTATGTTTTCATTCATGCTTCTCATGTCGCTCAAACTTTGATTCATATCTTTCATCATTTTTATTAAATCTGCTATTTCGTCTTTTCTCTCTTTTCTCACTTTTGAACGTGTAATAATTGGATCACTTTCTGTAATGGTATTTATTTTTTTATTAAATATTTTTAGGTATTTGTTAACCTTTAAATGCAATTTAACCCTTGTTGAATTTCTTTATATTGCTTTCTAACCTGCCATACGTTGTGCTAAAATAATGCAAATAACGTAGATGGCCCCACCTTGGGCGCCAAAATATGTAATGTATCGTGAGCAGTAATAATAAAATGAAAAGTGAGACTCTGAATTTTTATATATAGCAACGCCCCAATTCAATCACTTGTAAACTTTTTCTTTTCGATTTTTCGCTTTAAAATGATAATTTTACAAACACTGTGTTCCTTATAAGTTTTGCGACATCTAGTGTCGACTCGTGTTAGCGATCACGTACGCAAATGGGCATTTGTACAATAGTGAACTTACACTCGAGTTCTCTCACTCCTGAAGAGACCCAAAAGGACGAAACAGCTGTCCAGTGATTCTCAGTGTTCGTTTGCTATTGTACAATCTCTTGCGAACTTACAGCAGGCGATTCGAGATTTTTATTTTTGCTAAAACTTATGTTGGCTTTAATTATAGAAGGATCGACTTATGTACCTGCTTTTACATACCTGTCGACAAAGTTACTGTGTTCCTTCTTCTTTTAATAAACTTTAGTCCACTTCAAAAAAAAACTTTCTTTAATTAAACAAATTAAATATTATTTTAATTTATTACATTCAAAACCTGAAGTTTTATTCTAATTTTTTACTTAATGTCACCCGCCAACCTTTTTTTACACAAAAATACAAGACTAGTGCCATAAACTGAACAACATTTAAAATAATTAATTTCTTAAACAAAAATGTATATTAAAAATATTATTGATGCCACTATAACATCGCAATACTAAACCTAATTGGTTTAAAAAGTCTACTTCATAAAATTATTTTTAATCCCTTAATGCAAGATTTTTTTTTGATGAAAGAAATCACTCGATATAAAAATATTGATAAAGAATAAATTATTTGAAATAATCAAAATCGAACTTTTTTATGTATTTTATTGAAAAAACTGATTCGCATAAATATGGAACAGTGAGTAACAAAAACATTAGATAAATTTTCTTTATTCTGTATGGAATTGCAGGAAACAATTACGATCGTTGTTTAAACATAACGGGCAAGTGATCCATGTCATTCTTACGGACTTCTTTTTGAGGTATTGTTGCAGCTGCACCACGTTTCTTTTTCCTGGCGTAGGCGGATTGAAGGTTACCACCAGGTCTTCTTTTCTTCGGGGTAATGGTAGATTTCCCAACTTTGCATAAGCCATCTGTGTTTGCAATCTTGGAATCCACAAGAGGCATGTTGATGTTATTTTATCTTCTCCAGGGAAGCCACCTATTGACAACGATCATATCATGCAAGTGAAAAAAAAATGCGCCAATACCATCTTCTAGACCTTACTCATATGCTATAATACCATATAATAATCATTCTATTTGAGAATACTTTGCGGGCACGGGATCATTTTGTGACAATTTTCACTTTTGAAAAATCTTATTTCGCTTCCAACATAAGTAGATAAAGTTGTCACAATTTTGTGGTCAAACTATGAGACGAAACTCACTTTTATATTATCTTTCATCATAATTTTTTCTTTGATCGTACCTCTTCCAGCTTTTTTCATTTCTTTTTCTATAGGCATGACAACCTCCCATTCGATTCAGTCGGACGGTACCTAAAGGTAAAATGCCTTCCTTGGTCAGATAAATCATTAGAGGCACACTGGTAAACCAGTTATCAAAAATGATTTTGTAATTCTGATTCCTTGGTATTGTTTGGGCCATTTTCACGACAACGTTACTGCTGACCCCTAAGTCAGGCCTACCAGGAAGAACAACGTTGCTCTGGGCACCTGCAAAAATGTCGAAATTGTGAGCGAACCCGGAAATTCCATTAAAGACGAACAACTTTATAACCTCATTTATGAGGTTTGTTTGCATTGCATTGTTTGAAGGCGATCTGGCTCTTGTTAGGATTATCTGTTCATCTACAGCAAAATTTCTTCTAGCACTGTTTTTGAAGCAATGGCCTTATTTGAAATAATTGGTTGTGTCCAGGGCTACCTTTTAGTATCATGTCATTGTTCTTAGTGAAATGTAGGAAGAGTTTCATCCTTTCCAGCTGTTATATGACGCAACCGAAAAAACTGTGGGATTACCAATTTCGGGTGAGCAATAATGCCGTTAAGTAATTGACATATACTATAATAAACACATACTAAATTGCTCAATCTCATTTAAACCCGAGCAATCGTGAACACCGTGGTCATTATAGTAACTCATAAGAAAAGTTTGTTTTGATCTCATGAGACTCAACTTTGTTTTACTAGCCCCCTTTTTAATCTTATATAATCTACTCTATGGTTATTTTCAAGGATACATTGAGTTTGTTCGACAGATTGTATTTGATTAAATAATATTAGTTTGCCCTATATTCACTTGATTACAGTCTTCACAATCTATTTTATAGACTTTCGATTTAGTGGTAGGTCTTTCAACTTTGAAAATAGTTTTGAAGATTGTTCGTATTATGTGGAATAATTCGCTAATTTGTCATGCTTCTAATGTTTATGTTTTCTAAGTATATTTGTTTAATAATCTTGGATGTGAATCATAAAATTGAAGTGCGCGAATTTATGTTGTATATTATGATTCGCATCGTCGGAATTTTGTACGCTAATTCAATTGATATTGAAGAAAATTGGATTTGCTTATACGATTCTATTAGATTAGATTAAGTATGAGAATTTATACCGAAAACAAACAACTTTTCTGGTGTAGATAAGAAATACGTTCTAGGAAGTACCGGGTTAGATACCGATTGATGTTGTTTTTACTATAATATTTCATCTTCGAGTTCACTAAATCAAAATTATCCTATTTGTTTAAAATAACGACGTATTACCTCTTTCGGCTTTAACATAACAAATTTTTGATTTAAATTCTGTTATTGTACGTTGGATTGAATTTTACATACATTTCGGATAAATTCTTAGAATTACCCTATAAATGTGTGATTGAACTGTTAGTATTATATAATGTTATTAATTTTGGTGTTTTCTTTTTCCATTGGTACAAAAAATAGTACATTATCAATTGTTTGCATTTATGTAGGAGATGTTTGAACAAACATACACAAATCAATTATTAGTTTTTTTGTGCATTTGTGAAAAGTGAAATCGGCAATTTATTTTATTCATTTGCATTACGATTTTGTACAAAAGTATTGGAGTTTATCAGGACAGTCGTGTGATTAAATATACGTGAAAATACAAAGAATTTAGTGTATTTCATGTATACGGATAAATTAAAATCTAAACATAACAATAATTCGGTAACCGCAAAGTGGATAAGGGTGGAAAGTGAAGGGAAAAAAGGTGCAGTTAAGAGCGCAAATAATAGCAGCTGCAAAATCGTTATCGGACAAGGCAGACTAGTAAAAAAAAATAACTGAACTTTACATTGAGGGAAACAATTATAACGAAAATATGTCGGAATCAGAAGGAATGTCGTCGGAAAGAAAAAGAAAAGGTCAAGAGACACTAGAAGAAGTATGGAGAAAAAGTGCGAGAGTTAAAAGATCGCCAAGAAAAGAAGTAGGAGAAAGGGCGGAAGAGGGCGTGAGAGAATTATGTGTAGAAATGCTGAAAGAAATAAGAATGATGAGAGAAGATCAAGAAAAAATGAATACAAAATGGTGGAAATGAATGAGATATTTAATAAAGAGATGGAAGAAATGAGAAAGGAAAAGCACAAATTAGAGGTAAAGGTAAATAGAATGGAAAATCATATACAATGGATGGAAAAAGAATGGAGGAGATTGAAAGAGAAAAGAGAAGGAACAACCTTGTGATAAAAAGAATTGACATGGAAGAAAAAGAAGAAAATGTAATAGGCAAGATGGAGAAGTTTATTAAAGAAAAATTTGGGGTGGAGAAGAAGGTGAAGGAAGCGAAGAGGATAACACAGGGGATTATAATAATTAGGATGAGATCACACGAAGACAAAATGGAGATAATTAAGAAGAAGGGGGCTGCTTATATGGACGACGACCTGACAAAGAAGGAGAGAGAAGTACAAAAGAAGCTGAGAGAAGAAGCGAGAATTTACAGAGAACAAGGGAAAATGGTAAATATAGGGTATAAAAAGCTAGTAGTGGATGGCCGAAGTTGGAAGTGGAATGAGATAATAGGAAAAACAGAGATAAACGGCACAAAAAACTAGTAGGTTGGGGGAGGTCAAACCAAATCAAGACAGAAAGGCAAAGATAAAGGACAAAGAAATTAAAAAAGTGAAGCAACGAGAGTTAATGTTTTGGAATGTGGCGGGAATTAAAAACAAAGGGGTTGAATTTTGGAAGTACATAGAGAAGTTCGATATGGTAGGGTTAACGGAAACATGGTTAGAAGAGAGAGAATGGGAGAAATGGAAAGAGAAGTTACCAGAAGACCACATTTGGAAAATACATTCGCGACAAGAAAAGAAAAAAAGGGAAGAGCCAGAGGTGGAATTCTAACAGGAGTTAAAAAAGACTGGTCAACACAAGAGGTAGACGAGAAAGTGCAGAAGAAAGGAATCATGGTAAATTACATGGAAGGAAAAGCAAAGGAAAAGTATAAAGTGATAACGGTATATGGACAGAATATGAAGCAGATAAGAAACGATATAGAAGCATTGGAAAAGGAAAATGAAAAGAGAATTACAATTATGGGAGGGGATTGGAATGCAAGAATTGGAGAAAAGGTGGAATGTTAGTAAACGGAATAGAGAGGAGAAGAGAGAGCATGGATAAGAAGATGAACAAAGAAGGGAAGGAGTTGTTGGATCTTTGTGAGGAAAAAGGATGGACAATACTGAACGGTAATATAGAGGAAGGGGTGGAGGTCAATACACATATATAGGAGAAAGAGGACAAACAATCATAGATTACGTGATAGTAAATGAAGAGGGGCTGGAGGAAATAAACAGTTTTAAAGTTGGAGATAGAGATAAGTCGGACCATCGGCCACTAGAAGTGAAACTAAAGGAGGAAACTTGGGTGAAGGAAATAGAAGAAAATAAATGGATAGAAAGAAACATATGGACAGAGGAGAGTACGAGGAAATATTGGCAAAAAATGGAAGAGGTAGAATGGAAGAAGGAAGGAGTGGGGGAAGGATTGAGAGAGATAAAAGAGAAAATGCAAAGAATAACGGAAACAAAAAGATGTAAAATGAAGAAAAGAGATGAGGAATGGAAGGAGGAAATTAAGAAGAGGGGAGATAGAGATAGAAGGTGTAAAGAGAAAGGGTGAACTAAAGTTGAGAGAATGGAAAGAACAATGTATGGAATTGTTAGAAGGAAAAGAGGCAGAAAGAAGAGAGAAACGGTACGGAATGAAGAAAGAAGAGAAATGAAAGGAGAAATTACGAAAGTAGAAATGGAGGAAGCGAAAACTAAGGTAATGATAGGAAAAGCAACGGGCCCGGATGGAATACAAGAACAATGGAAATTTACGGGTAAAAGAACAAGAGAAAATATGAGAAGGATATTAAACAAGATTTGGAAAGGAGAAGGGTTCCCACAAGAATGGCGGGTAGCATTAATATGTCCAGTATACAAGGGGGGAGAGAAATTTTAAAGAAAAAGTTAGTAAAGGAAATAGAAAATAAATAAATCATCGGAGACTGGCAAGCGGGATTCAGAAAGGGAAGGAGAACAATAGATAATATATACATATTAAGGCAATTAGTAAATAATGAGAGGGAAAGAAAGGGGAAAGGTATTTGCGCTGTTTATAGACATCAAAGCTGCCTTTGACAAAGTAGACAGAAAGAAATTGTGGGAAGTGCTAAGGAAAAATGAGGTGGAAGAAGATATGGTATGGAAGCTAGAAGAAATATACAAAGAAACTAGATTTAGGGCAAAAGTAGACGGAGAAGTAAGCGGGATGTTTATATCGGAAAAGGGATTAAGGCAAGGGTGTCCGCTCAGCCCGCTGTTATTCGCGACATATATAGCTGATTTGGAGAAAGAGTTGGAAAGAAAACAAATGGAGGAATTGTAATAGGAGGAGTAAAGGTGTGGGTGTTGGCATACGCGGACGATATGGTGATGGTGGCGAAAGAAAAGAAGGAGATGGAAAACATTTTGAAAACAATAAAGAACTACTTGGACAAGAAGAAGTTACAAGTAAATGTGAAAAAACTAAAATGGTTGTGTTTCAAAAAGGTAGAGGGGGAAGAAGAAATGAAGATTGGAAATGGGGGGAAGAGAGGATAGAAAGTGTGAAGGAAATAAAATATTTGGAATACACGCTGATGTATAACAATAAGGATGAGGCACATATAAACGGGCTGGCGAGGAAAGGAGAAAAAATACTAGGGCAGGTGTGGGTGGGTGTTAGGAGAAAGGGTATTTGGGAAATATATAGAAAAAAGAAGGTGGATATTTGATAGGCTGATAAAGAGTGTAATGATGTACGGAGCAGAATTATAGGGGTGGAAAGAATGGAGTAAGCTAGAAAAAATACAAGAAAAATATTGGAGATGGGTATTAGGATTGGACAGGGAAGACGGCAGGGGTGGAATATAGAAAAGGAAATGGTAGAAAGGGATAAGGATACTCAAAAACGAAAAAGAATGACAAAAATAAGGGAGGGAAGATACAACACTAAATACATGGAAATTATGACAGAAAGGATGCCCAAATATTTAAAGGGAGACAGGAAGTTGAAAGAAAAAAAGATGATAGCAAGATTTAGATGTGGGAACGAAGAGTGGGAAAACAGATACTGGTGGGATGACAGTAGAAGAATGTGTAGGCTATGTGGAGAGAAGTGGGAAAATGTGGAACACATGAGCTTGAGGTGCTCTGAATTGAGAGAAGAGAGGAGAGAAAGAAGGGTGATATTGTCAGAGAAAGGAGAAGTAAAGAAGTGGATGGAGCAGATACTGAAAAGAAGAAGGAAGGTGAAAGGAGAGTGAAAAAGAGGGAAAATAAAGTTGGTTTTATTTTTATTTTTGTTTTATTATGTAAAATGGGGTTAAGGTGTAAATACGAATCATTTGTAATATAAAAAAGCGAATAAATACATACACATACATTCAGATTTTGTTCTTTAGTATTTTTTACTATTATAGGTTGTGCGCTAGAGATAAAGTGAATTGACTTATTACACTACAAGAAACTAATATGCTTTGTAAATTTTTAAACGGGATACAAATTGAATGAAATTATGAGAGAATTCCGACATCAGATTAGCGCTTGTGTTCAGTACCTAAGCCTAGCGGGTGGTGAACTAAACCCTATACACTATACTTGAAACGCAGGTTTAATTTAAGTGTGTTACATATATGGCATGTTCTCAAATTGAACTCATATTTTAACGCACAATTAAGGTTTAGTTCACTATCCGCAGAGTTATACAGGGTGGTCACAATTGGTCCGTTTTGACATGAAAAACGTAATTCCTGGCTAGATCGAGCAAAATTAACTGACACGTCATAGACTTTGATTTTTGAGAAATATTTAATGGCAAAAATGTCATGACGTTATCTTCACTGCCAACCGAGATACAAGGCTCAGTGAACACATTCTTTTGGACATTTTTTTAAAAGCAATCCAGTTACACAATCAGATTTTTTCTATAGTCGCCCATTTGAAAAAAAAATAAATAAAATTTTATTTTTCTTAATGGAAGCCATAGTTAACTTTGATTTTAATAAAATGTTCTTGTTTAGCGCTTTCCAAAAATATAAACTTGTGGGTATTTGTTTCCTAAAATGACGGAATTGTTGAATATTCTTATAAAATTTTGTCAAAAAAGGTCAACTGTCAGAGTTATAACCGTTTAAAGATGGCGTCCAAAAACTGATCAGACCTGTATTTCTTGATCTGACAACATATGTCAGTTTGTTTGTTAGAAACATCTCAACTACGATCGTTTTTCTTTTTTTTATATTTATTTAAAAGTCATTTATTTAGAGCTTCAAAATAGATAAAATATACCTTCTACGCACAGAGTTACAGCTATTTCTTAATTCAACTAATCTAATTAGTTTAAAAGCTTGCCTAGTAGCCTCCATCAAAACTTTTCTCTTGTCTCAATAGCTCCTTTAATCTTCCCGATATATAGAAATCTACGGGAGTTAGATATGATCTAATGGGACCCCTAGTACCAATCCAGTTATGCCCAAACTTTTTGTTTAAAAGACCGGTTGTAGTTCTGGCGTTGTGCGGAGGACAACCGTCTGTTGATAATAAATATTTCTAGAAATAGCTAAAGGTAAATTTTCTAGAAACGGGACAATGTAGGTGCGGGTGCACAAAATGTTTACATAATTATTTGCAGTTAAATTACCATCTTAGAAATGGGACTCCAAAAATCTTCCTCGGAATATTCCTACCCATACACAGGGTGAGTCATAATTAGGTTTAAAGTTTTCCAGGGTGTATTTCCTGGTCCAAAATATTTAAAAGATGGCATCCAAAAACTGATCAATTTTATAAGAACTTTTTTAAATATTTTGGGCCAGGAAATACACCCTTGAAAACTGTAAACCTAATTATGACTCACCCTATATTAAATCCACACCGACCCTGGTGGTTTTCTGGAATAGTTACGTGTGTAATTTCAGTGCACCAAATAACATTTAATGCAAAACTTATATCTTCTCTGAATTTTTCAACAAACTACTGACAGAATCTTAATCTTCTAGGGCATCTCCTTCACGTAGTTGATGAATCCTTCTTATTCAGCTTGAGGATTTTCAAAATTTTCATACACAGTATTTCAATTTATAAGCTTAATGCAACTGTAAATAACACGAACTTCAATAACTACACATGACAGCACTATAATCTGATAATGTCAAATAAAAATGCGACTGTTCTAAGGCCTGCTTTGATATAATGGTAAAGCATTCAATAATTCCGTCATTTTTTAGAAATAAATACCAAAACTCCGATCGAGTCGAGTTTGTGCTCATTTTATTCATATTTTTATCCTCTACAACTTTTCTTTTTACATCATTAACGTTGGTTTATTACTTTCACTCAACTGAAAAAAAATTTAAAAACACGTTTTATTGCATTTAAATGTTAATAAACAATAAAGGGTGGCCCACCGAAAACGAAACAGATCGGTTTTTGAAGCTATCTTACACTTTCAAAAAAAGCTCGGACAGGTCAATTTTTGTTTGGAGGGGGACCTCTTCCGAGTACAAAGTTCACCCCGAAATATCATCGACAGATATCTCATATGAAAGCCCTTTCAATTCTCTATACAGCTATATGCGGCCAGTGGCTCCAAGGGCTCCCGACAGTCCTATTTTCGAAAATAAAAAAAATCAAAAAAATTCTGCAATATGGTCGAGAATGACAATTCATGTTTACAATGGACATTCATTAACGATAAAATTTGCCCTGGCAAATGAACAGAGTGTCCCGGCACTATTCAACTAAATAAATTTTATTCCTAGAAAACAGAAAACACAAAACTAGTTGTTAAGATCAATTCAAGTTGGAAGTAGACCCCTCGTATTGATGAAATTTCTCTGTAGATACTAACAGGGGCAGCCCCCTTCTGAAAAATGTTAATTGGGATGGGGTTGGAGTAACACCTCATACGTAAGATTTTGTATGATTCTTTGCAATCACAGACATTTTGTGCTAATGAAATTTCATACTCGGGAAAAAGAAATGTGAATTCGTTTCACTTTGGTAGTGTATGTAATTTAAAAAGTAATTTATTCGTTAAAAATAACAATTAATTTTTGAGATGGGAATTGCGGGGGCTCTTAGGGCCGCCTGACCGATATAAGATGCATATAACTGTATAGAGAATTAGAAGGGCTTTCATATGAGGTACCTGTCGACTCATCATGCCAGTTAAGATTTTCGACTTGGGGGCTGCCGAGGCCACCCTGTTGATATTTTGGGGTCAACTTTGTCTTCAGAAGATGTCACCCTGTATAATGACAAATTATTTTCGGTATAAAACATGACTATAAGATACTTTATACTATTTACAATTACATGGCACACGCGGTATCCTACTATTATTTTAGTCAAAAATATTATAAGACGTAAATACATGGTCGACTGAAAAAAATTATTAAGCAATACATCTTTGAAATCTAACCTCGATATATTTTATCTTAAGATAATTTTTTCCTTTCACACATGTTTCCATTTCTTAACTTTCTTTTCCCGATATTTAGGAATATTAGGAACATAAACGTCGGACCAGAAAAAAAAAGCTACACTGTTATTATATCAGCCTCCTGTGTGGAGTAGTGGTATAAAAAAATCATTAAGCAAAACAACTTGGAAATCTAACCTCGATACTTTTTATCTGTATTAAGAGACACATGGTTTCCATTTCTTAACCTTCTTTCCGGATGCTTTGACTAATCCATTAGATTTAATTTTCTTAATATGAAATTTTGCTTAATATAGAAAGCCAATTGTATTAGTTTGGGTTGCAAGCAGAAACTACTAACATTTTTCGATCGATGTTAAATGTTAGCAGAAGCCACCTGTCTCTTTTCCTTATTGCGTGCGGGGTAGAACTTCGTTTCAGTATGGAAACAATTTTTAAAGACTGTATATATCGTGTGTCTCATGGAAAAGTTGACATATGCATTAAATGTTAATTAAAAATTAATGTATGTCTTTCTTCTGGCACAATTCGAACAGAATATAACAAAATATTTTGTTGGATAAACAAAATAAAACAAATTGACGGGATAATAATGAATATTCAAAGCGTAATTTACTAAAAGATCAGTTATTTTTATGATAGTTTATTTATTAACCTAATGGATTTTCATCTACGTGGACGAATTGGTTAATTTGTTGCCTAGTAATCTTTTTGCGTCTTCTAACTAGGGTTCGATTCCGATTACAGTATTTTTTTTATTAACTCTATTATCATTATAAGTGAATTTAACATTTTGAAAACATTAAATAAAAATTGTAATAATAATAACATCGATTATAATTTTATTAATAAAAAAATTACAACAATTGGGATAGAACCCGGATTTATTCTTGTAACTCATCATAAAAATTTTACTGTTTCTTTTTGATTAATTACTTACATTACCACAAAAATTTATTCTCATTTATTAGCTAATAAATTATGTTGCTATTGTACTCAAATTGTGCCAGAAGCAGATATGGATTAATCTTGAATTTAATGTAGAAAACGCCTTTACGTAGGACACGTGGTATAGTTCGACTGGAAATCGCCTCCTGAGTTCAAATATGCTGTTAGAAAACAAAAAAAGTTATAGCACTTTCAACGGCCCTATGGGAAAATTTATTTTCACTCCTACTCCACACGAATTAGAATTAGTACGTTATAATAAGCAAAAAAATTCTGTTCTGCTCACGCTCGTCCGTCCGTATGTAAACAAGATATCAAGAAAATCACTACTCCAATTTTTATGAAACTTTGCACATGGTCCTTATTTATATTACTGCAGATAACGGGCATAATCTATCTAGCCAAAAGGGACGTTAACCTACCCAGATTATCAAATTTTAAAATATTTACAAAAATATTCATTTTACACATTTTTGCTTCAAATAAAGGTTGTTTGTAATTTAATTATACACAACTTTTGTTTAAACTATTTTTGATCCAATAAGTTCGTAATTACTGAGGTATAACAATCACGTGTCTCTAATCTAAACTAGAGAAAAGTGGAAATTTTCTTGTCTAGAACTTTTGTTTGAACCATTTTTTTAAAACGCAATTTTCATTTTCTCTCTGCAGAAGCAGACAACCAGCATACGCCCTCTGGCGCCCTTATGGTTCGGTTTTGGTTATAGGTAAATTGGTGTTAAACGGTCTATTTTGAGCCAGAGAACCTCTGGTAAAGCCATGTACACATCTTTCATAAACGCCCTGTATACAGGTTGATTTTAATTTCAGGGCCACTTAATTTACTCTTTTATTATCCATGATATAGTATATTCCAAGCTATTTGTCCGGTAAAGGATTAACCCCTCTAAATGTTTCTATCCTTTCTTAATCCATCTAATACTACAATATAACGAATCTTGTCTCCCCTAAAGCTAATGAATTGAAGGCTGTACATTTCACAATAGTTTCAACCGTGGTGTGCGCCCAAAAGTAAAGAGGGGTTAATCCTTTACCGGACAAATAGCTTGGAATATACTATAGACGAAAAGTTTATTAAGAAAAGTTTTACAAGTATACAAAATGAGTATTTTCTAAACTTTGCACAAAATGGCTGACTTCCGGTTTAAGCGGAAATGACATCAACTTTATTTTTTTAAATAAATCATGTAGTATTTTTTAGGTTAAAGTGAGTCTTTGAGAAATTCTCTTTAAAAAACTATAACGCAAGTATAGCGCCAAAGTTACTAATAAATTAGTTATTTATTATTCAAAATCTAAAGAGATGGTTTCGATTGGTACAATCAATCTAGTCCTGGTTGTCGTTGAAGTGATTTACGTTATTTTATTCTATTTCTTGTTGATACTGATTTGAATTCGCTTCATTTAAAATTTTGTTCCTAAATGTGATGAGATTATCATATGTATGTGTTATCACAATTTCCTACCAAATTGATAATTAGAAAATTCCGTTATTATTATCTATGTAATAATATATTTTTCGTTCGTTGTTTATTTATCCAAATTTAGAACAAGCTTTTAATTTGAGCTAAATAATTTGGTGTAATTGTACATCTTCCGAATCACCTAAAAGAAAGACTTAATACCTCTACCATTGCTGTAATAATATAAGTTTAAATAAGTTAAACAAAATAATAATTTCAGTATTTAGTGTCATTAACAGTCGTTATTTATGGTACAAGTGTGTGTAGTAAGATTTTTATGCAGAGATACGTACATTAAAACACGAGCCGCAGGCGGGGGTTCTAATCGCATTGTACTTTGACACACCATTTTTAACGCAATATTTATTCACACACAATTGTTTATTAATTAATTGGCTATAGACTACACGCAGATAAAATTAGTTAAATACGGTTAAATTAAATTAGCAAACAAATAAAGTAGTCGCTCGGTTATTCAAAATTCCGATTATCTGAAACGATTAAAACATACATTATACGAGGCGTGTCGGTAAAATAACTTTCCCCATGCGATAACTTGTGAAAGCGGGTAGCTAGACGCGATCCGGCTTGACAGCCATTAGCAATGGTTCCTGTTGTCTCTGTCACCGCCAAGTGCGAGTTACGCGCTGTGATCTGTTTTTGAACGCATAAAAGATGGAACCTGTGAACATTCATGGTCAGTTGTGTGAAATTTATGGAGAAAAGTGTATGCGTGTCCAAAGTCAAAATAGTGCGGGATTTTGGTGTGGCAAGAGTTGAGGCAATTTTGCGCGAAGATCGAAGGATCACGGTCCGGGATCTTGCTCTACGCGTACCAGAGATATGCTCAGATTCCGTCCACAAAATTGTGACCGAAAATTTGGGCTACAACAAGGTGTGCGTCCGGTGGGTACCTCACATCAAAAGTGGATGGTACGCCTGCAAAAAGCATCGATCGAGGCGGCGATTTTGTTGAAAAATAAGAGGAGGCTTCAAGCTTTCCAGTGATGTACGATAAAGGCCTAATAAAGCATTTAGTACCTTAGAAAAAAATGTGGGAAACTTATTTTACCGACACACCTCGTATAAAATACCTAAACCTGGTTGTAAATAATTTGGTTTATTTTATGTCTGAGTAACGCATTTGTATTAATCGAACGTGTTGTTTTGTTATTCTTTCTTAGAAGGTGGAGAGGTATTGCGGCCAGTAATCGAGGTACTATTGTACTATGTTGAAACGAACATTTATTAAATCGTATTAGTTAGCTGAAACGGTCTCGATCCATATTATTTCGGATAACTAGGCTGCTACTGCAATTCAAATTTTTATAATACAGATACTGATTATTGAGTAAGAGTTAGATACCTACAATCTTATCATTAGGAAGCTTATGAGATTCCACGTTCAACGGCACCTAAAAAATTAGGTGGCGCGATTTGAAAAATCAAGTTATCCATGAATTTAGGGAGTTCAATTTAAATAACTGATTACTCAAAACTTAACACTTAACACTATGTATAATGCATAAAGTCACATTAGAATTTTCCAAGGGATCCAAATTTGTAATAAAAAATGGGTAGTTCCATTTAAAAAAACATAACTTTGGTATATTGCACTTTAATGGAACACCCTGTATAAACGAATATAATTTTAAAATGTGCAGCTCATTCATTTACACAACTTTAATTAATAGCTCGTCTAATACCTTCTGAAATACTCTTTTCAAGGACACTAAGTTTGTTGAAATCCGTTTAGCCGTTTTAAACTTATTTATAACAGGGTGTTTATAAAATACGTTCCGATATTTGGCCCTCTTATAGATCTCATCAGTACAAACAAAAAAGTCAAAATAAACATAAGTTCAAATATCTACCATTTCCGAGATACAGACAGTTTTTGAAATTAAAATTACTAAGCCCAGTTGGAGTGATTCGTCGTATTTATCACGTCAGCTATGGAAATAACAAAACAAAATTTGTTTGTTTCTGTCAGTCTAGTTGCCGAATTTGTTGTAATCATTGTGTGGCTGTCATTGTTAGTGTTATTGTTGCTACTGAAGTCGTTGTTGCTGTTGCTCATTATTGAAATTTTCAAATATGCCGGAATATACCAACGCAGAAATGGCAGACATGCATTTAATTTATGGCAAGGCCGATGGAAATGCTTATGAGGCAACGTCGCTTTTATGCCGAAGCATTGCCAAACCGGGTACTTCCGTGTGCCAAACTTTTTACAAATTTACATCTTGAGTCTTCTATACCTGCAGTACCAATGCAATTTTCCTATATCGTTTATCCGAAGTTGGATTGTTTAAATCAAGGAACGGTGATGGTTGTCGGCATAGATCAATTTCTACTCTCGAGGCAGAACTTAACATTGTAAGAAGAATTTAAGAAAATCCCCGTACTAGTACTAGAAGACTCTCTACTGAAACAAATATTAATTCTTCCCTAATTTGGAGAATGTTACGCGAGCAGCAATTGCACCCATACTATATCCTGATTATGCCGCACGACAGGTGTTTTGCCGAAAGATGTTGACAAAAGTTGCGGAGTACCCACATTTTGTTACGGAAATTTTATTTACTGACGAAGCTGGTTTTACAGAAATGACATTTTTAATTTCCATAATAGCCATGTTTGGGTCGACGAAAACCCGCACGCCATTATTGAATCGAATCATCAACACCGAATTTCAATCAATGTTTGACTTGGTGTGTTGGGAGACCATCTGATAGGACCTTGTTTCCTGCCTAACCGTTTGACTAGTCAATTGTACCTTGGTTTTTTGCGGAATACCTTGCCAGTGCTGTTAGAAGATGTACCTCTCAACCACAGAATTAATATGTGGTTGATGCACGATGGAGCTCCTGCGCATTATGCAGTCTTGGTCAGAAATTACCTAAACGAAAATTACAATGACAAGTGGATAGGGCGAGGAGGTCCAATTGCATGGCCACCTAGATCTTCCGACCTCACTCCGATCGACTTTTGCATTTGGGGGTATTTAAAGACATTGGTTTATTCAAGTCCTGTGAATAATTTAGATGAGTTAAATGAGAACAAATTAAACATGCCTGCCAGACTGTTCGTACACATCCGGGACTCTACTATTTTAATTTCAAAAACAGGTTGTATCTCGGAAACGGTTGATTTTTGGACTTATGATTATTTTGTCTTTTTTGTTTGTACTGATGAGATCTATAAGTGGGCCAAATGTCGGAACGTATTTTTTAAACACCCTGTATATTAGAAGGCATCGATGATCGCCTCCCACTACTTTATTTTAAGAGATATTGTAAAACGACATAAAACAAAAAGTATCAATATTACATCAGCTTTAAAACTCATGGAATTCTAAGTTATGTTTACTGTTCCAAATCCGTGCAAATTTTGATTCTTGTACTTAAGAGGCGAAATGCGCCCCTGGGGCACCGTAGAAACTTGAAAATAATTTCCAATATTTTCTCTTGGCTATTTTAGTAATAAAATTTTTTACCCCAGGTTCTTACGACTTTTAGTTTTCCAGATATAGCCAGCTACCTTTCTTAGTGGGCCACCCGGTACAGATAGGAAATTCGATTCATTTTAATTCAACCTTTTCTTCTTAAGTTAGGCCTTATTCCTGCATTTACTGATACTATTTACGAAATAAATTAAAATAGAAAAAATGATTCGTAAATGATTAATTAAAATGTAATATTTGCAAACAATCTGAGTACATGGTCACTGTCCATGAGGTGGTGACACCGACTATCTCTTGCTTTGTAATGATTAATTTTGTTTTAACAGAGATACAAACAGTTAATTTTTTTATTTCTGACCGGTATATTATAAGCTTATATCGGCATAGTTACGCTATCAATAAAGATGGTCATAACTCGCTTGGGACATTATAGATTCTATAATTTCCTCTAACAAGTAACAATTCTGTTTATAAACAAGTAACATAGCAACAACCTAGCAACAACAAAACTCTTATAATCAGTGGTACCTGATTCAAATATACTGCATTTTTTCTGTTTTAAAAATAAACAATATTTTATGGAAATTGGTCAGAAATAAAATTATCTATGTACCACGGGAATTAATGAGACTTAATAACCTCAGGCAATTGCTGTTCCTCAGGCCAGAGGCCCTCGGGACGCAAACTTTGAGTTAATGTATTATCATTGATTATAAACTACGGTATTATCTTTAATTTTTGTACATATTATTTTATTTTATTTCAATTATACAGGGTGTCCAGAAACTCTCCTGACAAACGAAGACAGGAGATTCCTCAGATAATTTTAAGACAATTTAACCCAATTCACCTAGTCCGAAAATGCTTCCTAAGGGAGCTAGAGCTCTTTGAAGATGGCGCCTTGTAAATAGTTTTTTTTAAATACCTCCAGAACGCTTCTACTTAGAAAAGCAAAAACTGGTATGCTTGTTTAGCCTTCAGAGATGAATCGATTCCATGAATTGCGAATTTCTAGTACCGGTCATAGGCGTCCGTTTTGGGTAGGTCAACGGCTATTTTAACGCATAACTTTTTGTCTTTAACTTTTAAGCATTTGTGACACTAGATTATTAAATTTTCAGGTATTCTAGTACTAAAAGGTACTCTTACTTAAAGTCATTAGGATACACCGTTTTCTAGAAAAATGGATTTGAAATTTATTTGTTTTTTGTCATTAAAGTTAAATTTATAAGTTTTGCACTAGTTGGCTCTGAACTGCCAACAAAAGTAAAACCTACGTTTTTCATTGTCAAATTGTTGTCAGTTCGCGAAGTTTATCTTTTAATTTTTTACTTTACCAGGCGCCATCTTCAAAGAGTTCTAGCTCCCTTAGGAAGCATTTTCGGACTAGGTGAATTGGGTTAAATTGTCTTAAAATTATTTGAGGAATCTCCGGTCTTCGTTTGTCAGGAGAGTTTCTGGACACCCTGTATACACAATTTTAATTCATAATTGAAAATTAATTAATTTCTAATTCAATTCCTATAATGTACATAATTTTAATTCCACAATAAATTAATCGGAGACTTATTTCTCTAAATAGATTGTCCTATGCTTCGTCGTTATGTCCCTTTGAAAGTTATGTCGTAACAAAACAAAAACTCATAGATTCTAGCGGTAAATTTAATTACGTCATTTTAATACAAATAATTTTTACTGAAGTAGTTATTTATGCACATAGTAAACATTCGTTCAATTAAATTCAGCTCAAATTTAACTGCAAACAATGTTTGTAAGTAAAAAAATATCAAAAAATAAATTGCTCATTTTAAAAAAAATTGAATTTTTATTATTGTTGTAGCATAACCGTTCATCTTATAAATATTTCTGTTTCCAAACCCCCCTTTTTCCACTTTTCCGTCCGTATATAAACACCATATCTAAAAAACCACTGGTGTTCCGATTTTTATGAAACTCAGCATATAGGTGTTTTACATTTTGAGCATAATTCGTCGAGCCAAAAGGGCCTTTAACCTACATATTTTTCTTCAAATGAAAGTTTTTTAATTTAATTATACCTAACTTTTTAATACAAATTTAAGAATGTTATTGTAATATTTGCAGTTACGAGATCCCTGAATCCACAACCGTCAATATACCAAGATCACCCCAATAGATTATTGGACGAATCCAGCAAAACAGCTTTAGACTCTCCGCCAATATCTCCTGTTAGCACAGGTCCTTACATACCAATCTCGGAATGCATAACGGGACGTCTACCATCTCAAGGCGTACAGGTCCGAAAATAAACGATTAACAAATTTTTTCGAATTCAATCAATTTATATATTTTTAGGATTTTTTAACTCTTCTCCACTACAATGTTGCAAATTCGTTCATTCGCTCCTCTTCCGTACCGAAAAGTCACAACAACGATACGTACGACACTAGACCACCAACGTACTTGAACGGTTTAAATTCCGAAAGTGATCCTCGTTTTTACGACTGTCCAAGATCTCATCAGATTCAGCACAATCTAAGGCAAACCTACCAAAATTCGGATAAATTAGAAAAAAGTATTAACGGATCACCTTTGCAAAGTCCAACAGATTCTGAAAGCGTTTTTACCGATGACGATTGCGTTCACAACACATCTGCTGAAAATCGTAAGCAAATGCGTTGATTTAACCGATAACTTAATAATAATTCCAGCCACGCGATCTTTGAACCCATCTAATAGTTCAATGACGGAACCTTTACTGTCGGATTCGTGTAATAGAATTGCTTTAGACGATGTTGGTAAACTTTTAGATCCACCACCTCGACCTCCTAAACCCGCTCCAAACTACTTTAATTTATCACAAATTGAAATTAGCAACAAAACTAGGTACGTACATGCAAGTGCTGTTACGAAAATTATTAATTCGCAACCCATTTCAGCAATGAGACTGATGTAAATACAACCGATGATCCTTCAGTGCCTTCTTCAAAACTCATACTTAAGGTGAGAATTTTTACGAACGATTCGTTCATTTTTATGACTTTGTTTCTTAGGGCGGAGGCGACCAAATGTATGATTTTCCTCGTTCCCATCAACTGGATAATACTGAAAATTTATCTAGCACTTTACATCGAAAACATTGTTATAACAACGCAGCACCTGTTATCATAGAAGGAGAATTTTTTAGATACGATATTTCACCTAAACCTAGCACAAGTACCACGCAAGTACGTTAAATTTGTAGATGCATTCCGAAAAACTAATGGAATATTATTATTTCAGGTATTTCTATATGACGAAGGGGAAATGCCTGACGAACCCGCATCTCCTTTGTCTCAGGCATCTTCAACTACAACGGCGATGTATTCGAATTTACCGAGTCCGTTATTACCACCCGATACTCAGGTTTGTTTCTTCAGGTTTTTATAAAGTAACAACTAAAATAGAATTTCAACAGCTGATGCCACCACCTCAAATTAATCGCAGTTTGAAACCGAAACGAAAACTATCCGATTCCGTGTCTATAGCATCGAGCAACGAGCCTTCGTCTCCACGACCCGCACCTTCTGTCGATCGCACTTGCAAACCGGCGATTAACATTCAGGTACAATTTCTAACTACACAGTTTAAATTGGTACAAACTTTTTTTACAGAGTACCGGTATGAGAAAGACGTTTGAAAGTGAAGGCGAATACAGTCGAAGATACAGAGCCGCGCCAAGTCCAACTCTACCAGACAACTTATACGGAAATCAACAGGTAAATACCACACTCAATTTGACAACTAATCATTTTACGCAAATTTTAGATGTGTACGTTATTAAGTAGCATGCAATATCTCGATCTGGACCATAGCAATTCCGATTACGGAAGTAGTTCTTCTAAGTCACAACCATTGAGGTCGCCCGATGCGTCGACCGTTTATAAACAAGTCGATTTTATGAAAACGAAAGCTTTCAATTACACAAGGAAATGCGTCGAGAAAGAACGTAAAGAATCGGTGACGTCTTTTAAGAAATAAATTGTTTGTAAATAGTAATATTTTAATTATACAAAATTTTATGATTACTGCTTATAGTGCAATTATTCTATAACTTGTTTGTAGTGATATTTTAATTTTTTTATTTTTTATAAAATTTTGTTATTGATGTGCCTTAAAATTGTTTATTGAATATATGATACGTTACGAATTTGTTACTATAATTTTGTTCAAGTGGCCATTATTTTCAATAACAATATATAAGGAATTATATTTTATTACCAATTTTTACACGGCGTTTTTACATAAACGGAGAAAATACATATCTTATTGTAATTGTCTTATTCCTTATAAATAAAAAGTAAATGTTTTAATTGAGCGTTTTCTTTTTGTCGTTAATTTCAACATAGTAAAAAGAAGTTTAACATAATCAAAGGAAGTGTCAAAATTTTTGAACATTTCAGGTCGAAGTATAAAGAACTCACATGTGTGAAATAATACACCATAAAATAATATATGAAGTAAACTTTCATAAACAGATGCCGGCCGTCCGTTTGTATATAAACCAGATGTCAAGAAAACCACAGGTCTGATTTTTATTAAACTTTACACATGAGTTTTATTCATAATACCGCAGATCTCACAATGTATCAAGCCAAAGGGACCGTTAGTTAACCTACACAGATTTTCGAATTTTTGAAATATTTAATAATATATTTTACACAACTTTTGTTTAAACTATTTTTTGATCAGATAAGTAATTACTGAGATATATCACTGTTACTGTCTATAACTTTTGTTTGAACCATTTTTTTTCTAAAACGCAATCTTCATTTTCGCTTTTGGGGGTGTTTCGTCTAAAAGGAACTAGTACAGTAAATAGAGATCCAATGTTTATTTATTTAATCGTATGGTACATTTTAAATATTGTATTGTGATGTAAGTGGTTATGTATGGTGCCCCAGAAGACACCTGTACACTGTACAGTGTGGTGACGAAACCGTGTGCAATTGTGGATTGGTTCGCCTTGGCAAAGCATTTACTTCTAGGTTTAGGAAAACCACTAAAACCTAAACATGCCAACCCTTACCCACCCTAGTATTCACATGTAATAAATAGTGTTGTACATTTTTTCCTAATTATCCGGGAGGGTCTTGATGACCAGGTCCGGAAACCAAAGTGGTGATTCTCAGGAACAACATGTTTTCTTGTTGACCATGGAGTACTGTAAGGTACTGATTACCTTCCATATTTTATATTTGCACTAAAAACCCCTAAAAAACACACACGAAAAAAACTCTTAAGAAAATTGACGTACGTTTTGACGTTTAGTTCCGAAAACCAAAGTGGTGATTCTCAGAAACAACATGTTTTTTTTGTTGACCATGGAGTACTGTAAGGTACTGATCACCTTTGTAATGGTACACCACCCATTAGTATTAAATAATTTTTTAATCATCCTGTATAGTATAGTATAGTGTTGTGTTGGTGGAAAAAATCTGCAGAATTAACAAAATTGTGCTCGCGTGTTGATTTTGGAAGGAGTCGCCTCAGTTACGTGATTAGAGTCGGCTGTTAATTGAGTAGTCGCTATCCGTAGCCAAATAAGAAAAGTCCGATTTTTTTGGGTCCTAGTGAATGTCTTTGGAGGCCAACCCGATCTTCAAGTGCCGCTGAACGACCTGATTGAAATTCCAGTTTGGGGAAAAAGCTGGTGGGAAGATCAAGTTGAGGATAATGTTACGAATGGCTTGCGCAAGGTTAGAAGTTTAGTTTTTTTATTATGTAAAGACAGTATATTACCAATATTTGTTATTAGTATTAAATTATCTGAGTCTAAGTGTGAACAAGTGTTTTAATTGGGTATGTAATTAACCAGAGGTCCTGTAGAAATGAGTTTGTGTGTTGAGTTTGCCGGAGCTTAATAAAAAATTTAATACATTTTTATTTATAAAGAAATTAAAATTGTAAGTATCGTTACAGTTTGGCGCCCAAAGTAAGGCTCGAAGGAAAATTACATACCAAATTAATTGAAAATTCGTTACGTATTTGTATAAGATTCAAAGAAGGCATATTTTACTGCAAATTAAAGAAAAGTAGTATTTATCAGGATTTAAGTTGTGATATATTGGGAAAACATTGATTTTAAGTAGGAATTTGCATATAATTATTCAAGGGAGAAGCAACCTTGAGCCTTGTACGTGATTTTATTATGAGAACGGGCAACCGGATGTTTATTAAGTGCAAGCGTCAAATGCGTACGTAGGCTTAACTTTGGATTTCGCGGAAATCTGCAAGTTAGTACATTTGCATTGAGAATTTTTTTTTGAGAAATTGTGTACTACTATTTATTTTACATAATGATATAAATAGAAATTCATTGTAAATTAAAAAAAAAAATAAATATTAATGCTATTACGAACGGGCAAATCAAAACCGTATCGAGAACTAAAAAAATGGAGAACGTAAATTTAGTAAATACTACCGACATTGCTAATGAAAGTCAAGGAAAATCAGAAGTCCTTGATCTATCTATTATCCTGGAAGCGATAAAATTCTGAAGCTAACGCTACAAAACAAACTGCCGAATTAAAATTTGAAATTAATGAAATTAATAAAAAATAGATCAATCAAACCAAATATTAAAAACCGAAATGTTAGAGATTATTGACTCAATTACGAACCGACAAAATAAAAAATTGATGAATTTGAATTTAAAACAAAAAATTATTTACATTCTCGTGTGATACCTTTGGAAAATAAAGTAGCCAATTGTGACGAAGCTATCGAAGAAATAAATAATGACATGAGTACAATTAATCGGAAAGTAACACTTATTGATAATGAAGTTAGAGAGATAGCCCAAGAATTACAAAATTTAGACGTAAAAGTTGCGAGTAGGTCAATAATTAGCGCGAAGGTCCCTATGTTAGTACAACCAGCCGAAGAAAAACCAAAATTCGACCCGTTCAAAAAGTCCTTACATCCTATAAAATTTTTGCGTAAATTAGAAAGTCATTTAAAAAGTATAAGAACGGTGATGAAATAGAAATGGCCATGAATTGTTTAGAGGGTGACGCGAAGATTTGGGCCGAATTGTATGTGCAAAACTGGCAAAATCTAGTAGAATTTAAGGAAGATTTTATTAAACAATTTTGGTCCCAAGACCAACAAGAAAAAATAAGAGCATCAATTTACGAACCACGAACATATAACCGGCGTAATGGTAATTTAGCGCATCACGTGTGGTATTGGGTAGACAAAACGCAACACCTAGAACCTCCAATTCCGGAGAAGGTGTTAGTAGGTGCATTGTGCAAGCATTTTCCACATGAAATCGAAACTGCGTTAATAACCGCACGAATCTCAACAATTGCTGAACTACTAGATGTATTAAAAGGGTTGGAAAATAGAAATAACAATGGTCAGCATCGACAAGAAGAAATTGCAGTAAGGAGAGATGGGTGGAGAAGATCAGAAAACAGGAATGAACAAAATCAGAGAGATGATAACTATAGAATTCACCAGATGGGAAGATACCAACACGGAATGGCCAACCGTGGCTTTAGACGAGGACGGGGCGGTTATCGAAGCGCAACACCGAGCCCTACCCGAGAAGAAGAGGAGCGATCGGAAAACTAGCAAACCCTAGGCAACAAGCTCCAGTTGTCAAAAGAAGGGGTGCCCAGGAGCAAATAAACCACTTAAATTTTGTTAAAATATATTTTAAATCAATAAATGTAAATAAAACAGAAAATTTATTAAAGGAAAATAAAATGAACCAAACTATGTGCCCCAGATAAAATGTAAATGCGAAGGAATTGAACAGGTTTTTCTCATTGACACAGGAAGTTCTGTCAGCGTGATGTCTTCTAATTTATTCGAAGAAATTAATTTAAGGAAACCAGATATACCTATTTTACCAGCAGTCGGATTATCTATACAAGGAGTCACGGGAAGAATTACTAAGGTAAAAAAGCAAGCACTAGTCTCAATAGAAATTGGAAATGCAGTCCATCCGATTATATTTTTGATTGTAGAAAATATACACTTACCAGGTATTATTGGAATGGATTGGATGACATCGAAGAAAGCTAAAATTGATTTACAAAGAGACATCTAACATTTAGTTCAGAAAATAACCGATATGAAGTACCATTTGTTGAGATTGAAGAAGATGAGAACCAATCATTGGAATTGACGTTGTGTGGTAACGTACCCGTCGAGTTACAAGAGATTTCACGTTTTGGAGAAATTGAATCAATCGAACACAAATTGGAAGTGATACCAGATATATTAATTGAAACGCAAAACAAAAAGAATCTGAACCAGCATTGGAAGTACAAAATTACAAATGTACCATTTGCACAGCGAGATTGCCATTTAAAGAAGTGTTTGAACAACATATGAATAATCACAGGAAACGATTACCGCTATTACAAACCAAGGAGATAAGAATATCAACGACAGGAGAAAAATCATTACTTAATAGAATCATACAGAATCACAAAAAGCTTTTTCTGATAACCCAGGAATATGCAAAATCTATGAATGCAAATTAAATATGTCGGACACTACAGTTTTTGTACAGAAATCATACCCTATTCCCTACTCCAAAAGAGAAGCAGTAGAAAAGGAAATAGAAAAAATGATCGAGTGGGGGGTAATCGAAAGATCGGATTCACCGTTTTCTAATCCCATTGTTGTGGTTACAAAAAAGGATGGGTCAATACGATTATGTCTCGATGCAAGACGACTGAATCAACGCATAATTCCAGATAGAGAATCTCCCCTATAATTGAAGAATTATTACATAAATTTCATGCGATAAACTATTTATCAACGTTAGATCTAACGTGTGGCTACTGGCAAGTTCCTCTGGCTACAGACTCAAGAAAGTATACCGCATTTTTAGTTAACGGACGTAGTTATCAATTCAAAGTACTACCGTTTGGTCTTAATGTGTCAGTTGCAAATTTTAAAAAATGTCTAGAACAAGTGTTAGGCCCTGAAGTGTTATCCTTCGCGACAGTTTATGTTGATGACATATTAATTGCGTCAAAGAGTTTAGAAGAACATGAAAATCAATTAAATCTAGTAATTTCGCAAATAAAGGAAGCGGGTATGACGATTAAATTAAGTAAATCTAAATTTTAAAGGACAACATTAAATTTCTGGGTCATATCATTAGTGCCCAAGGTATCGACGCAGATCCGGATAAAATTGAGACAATTCAACAATTCAGGGAACCTCGAAATAAAAAAGGATTTACAGTCGTTTCTCGGTTTCTGTAACTTTTATCGTCGTTTTATAAAAATTTATCACAACTAATAAGTCAATTAACCCCATTATTAGAAACTAAATCTAAATGGGAATGGAATCATAACCATCAAGAAGTGTTCAATGCGATAAAGAGAAGTTTTGTAAATACTGTTAGTTTAACTCATCCAGATTTTTCTAAATCATTCGGAATATCCACAGATGCATCCACGCAAGCAATAGGTGCACATTTATTTCAAGAGCAAAACGGTGAGATTAGAACAATAGCTTTTGCCAGTCGAACATTACTGAATGCAGAAAAAGCCTATACAATTACCGAATTAGAGCTCTTGGCTGTAGTTTTGCGTGCAAGAAATTTAGAACATACATATTAGGTTATCCCACTGTTGTAATGACCGATCACAAAGCGTTGGAATTTCTATTTTCATGCAGGATTACAAGTGCAAGACTAACTAGGTGGTGTCTGTTTTTACAAGAGTACAAAATCCAAATTCAGTATTGCAAAGGGAAAGATAATATAGTAGCTGACTTTTTATCAAGGTATAATTATAGCGGCGAACAGAAGAATAAACCTTTAATAGTAGCGGCAATGAAAAAGAGATCTTCCAATCAGTTAAATGAAATATTCAAGAATTTGCGAGAGGATCAAACTTCCGACAACCAGATTCAATGGATCAGAAACGAGTTGACGTTAAATGAAAAGGGGAAGTCAGAAGAATTATCAAAGAATTATACAATGCATGAAGACATTTTGTTCAAAAAAAGCAAGAAAGGAGAAGATTGGTGGCTAATTTACATTCCAAATAATCTTGTAACCGACTTAATTTGGGAATACCATAGGATGTATGGACATTTTGGAACACAGAAATGCGCTAGCCTGATTGAGAGTACATGTTATTTTCCGAACGCAAAAGAAAAATATCACGAATAATTTCCTCTTGTGATTTATGCCAGAAAACCAAAATCCCAAACAGACAGCAACAAGGTGAAATGAAGAATATTGCGGTCAATGAACCTTTAGAGTTATTATCAGTGGATCTTTTGGACCCTTACCGTTAGGTCGAGGGGTGTTACACAACTTTTGTAGTTCGAGATGTGTTTACTAAATACACTAAACTTTACCCAATTAAAAGGCAAATGCAAGAACGCTAGTAAATAAAATTCTGAATAATTTTATAGTCACAGTTGGGAAGCCTAAAACTGTTTTGTCTGACCATGGTACACAGTTTACCAGCCACTTATGGAAGAAGACCTTAGAGCAAAATGGTATAAAGGTGATATATTCGTCAATTTATCATCCCCAATCAAACCCAGTGGAGCGAGTAATGCGAGAACTAGGTAGACTATTTAGAGCTTACTGCAGTCATAACCATAGTACTTGGCCTACGCATGTTGATCAAATTGAAAAATGGTTAAATTGTGTAGAGAACGAATCAACCGGGTTCACTCCCCATGAACTAATGAAGGAGAAAGACCTACTCATATAATTGAAACCTTAGTATCTTTCCCAAGTAGAAAAGAAGTCGAAGCCAGAATCAAGATTTTGTTAGCAAAAGAAAAATTTATGAGTTCAGCACATAAGCGTAAAGCTAAACATGATAAACAAATAAAGGCAGTTAAATTCAAACCAGGAGATTTAGTTCTCTCTAGAACCCACCACCAATCTTCAGCTTTGGACAAAACTATTAAGAAGTTTTTTCATTTATATGAGGGACCCTTTGTTGTAGTTAAGGAGTTAGGCACTAATGCCTACATTTTACATGATCCGGTAACAAATCAGTACCAAAGTACACAAAACGTTATACATTTAAAACCCTATATTCAAGCTCAGTCAGAAAGAGAGTTTGTGAAGTAAAATGTTATCGAAGATTTAGATGTAAGAAATATTTGTTAATTAGGTTAAGATAATATATGTACTCATATTTTTAGTGTGAGAATGCTGTTATTTTGTTATGTTGGTTAGAAAAAACTTTCGTCTAATATCTTGTATACTCAATTAGTCGAAAGTTATTTGGGGGTATTGTAATGGTACACCACCCATTAGTATTAAATAATTTTTAATCATCCTGTATAGTATAGTATAGTGTTGTGTTGGTGGTAAAATCTGCAGAATTAACAAAATTGTGCTCGCGTGTTGATTTTGGAAGCAGTCGCCTCAGTTACGTGATTAGAGTCGGCTGTTAATTGAGTAGTCGCTATCCGTAGCCAAATAAGAAAAGTCCGATTTTTTTGGGTCCTAGTGAATGTCTTTGGAGGCCAACCCGATCTTCAAGTGCCGCTGAACGACCTGATTGAAATTCCAGTTTGGGGAAAAAGCTGGTGGGAAGATCAAGTTGAGGATAATGTTACGAATGGCTTGCGCAAGGTTAGAAGTTTAGTTTTTTTATTATGTAAAGACAGTATATTACCAATATTTGTTATTAGTATTAAATTATCTGAGTCTAAGTGTGAACAAGTGTTTTAATTGGGTATGTAATTAACCAGAGGTCCTGTAGAAATGAGTTTGTGTGTTGAGTTTGCCGGAGCTTAATAAAAATTTAATACATTTTTATTTATAAAGAAATTAAAATTGTAAGTATCGTTACACCTTCCATATTTTATATGATCCAACGTTAATGGTGTAAAAGAAAAGTTGTAGAGAATAAAATGAGCACCAACTCGACTCGATCGCATAATAATAATAATTCCTTGAAAAATCGGAAAAAGTGGAATATTGGAGTTTTTTTTTTATTTCTTAATTTCGACATTTTTTTGAGACGTAGCTTAAATCTCTCGGCAAATAGGACGTACTTATTGTGTGTAAAACCCTGCAATTGTCAGGGAATCAGTTTTCCCATAATTGCGATTTAAATTTTTTAATGAAATATATTCAATCGAGGCTGAATGTTTGTGTGGTGATCCAATTGTCAGAAATAAAAAAAATGTGAAGGTGAAATGGAAAGGAACAAAACCTATATTCTAATTTTTCGATACAATGATATTTAACACGCAAAAAATGAATGCAAAGATGACTGAAATTGACCGCGAACAAGGAAGCGGTGGAGTGGTGGGGCCGCTAACGCCGTTTGAGGGAACTGCGGCGATTATAAGCGCGCTGCTACCTGCGGGACTATTGTTGGATCATCAATGAGATTTTTATTGAAAACTTCAACTAGATCATAATTTTTTCCACTCTTCAACTTCAGAAAAAGTTAGTTAAGTTAGTCTTGCAACCATACAGGACTTCAAGATTTAAGTCTTTTAGCTGGAGGGTTCTCAATATCATTCCAAATTCGTAAGTTTTTGTTAAGTTGGCATTTACCCCATTTTGGAGTAATATTACAAAGAACAGGAAGCTAATCGAGAAAAGTAGATTTAATAGATCCAAATTATACGCATAGTGCAATTCAACTGAGCATCTATTTTTTTCGTATTGGACCAGACAGGAGCACAATATTCTGCTGTAGAGTAAACTAATGCCAATGCAGCTGTATGAAGTGTCTTTGCATCTGCTCCCCAAGTTGTGCCAGCTAATTTTTGAATGATATATTATTTCTTGGTTTCATTTTTTGTTTGACTTTTTCAAAATGATCTTTTCTAAAATTACTCCCTGATGAACTATAGGGTTAAAAATAAACTTGACCTGCAAAGGTATACGTCAACACGAGCAGTAGCTGGAGAGCGTGCTTGAGTGATAAAAAAAACCACCTCTCCAACAAGATGCAGTACCGTCAGCTTAAAGATACAAGTATATAGGAAATAAATATTTTATTTCGTAACCGTTGTGTATTTATTTTCAGTTTTAAATTGCATTCTATTTTTTTAAAACCCGCATTACTTTGCTCCTATCTTACTTGTGTTCGTGGTGGCGCGATTTATACGTCTATAGTAAGCTGTCCACTGACGCCTCAGCTCAGGTTTGCGTGGAATTTTGAACTTGGATCATTCGCTTTGATCCGTATGTCATACTCCTAGTAGCGCGAGTTACGCACCTTTGAGTTATGTTCTACCTTTACCGCTTCCAACTGTTGCTATTTGTAGGTAACCGCCAAATGCTGCTTCAATATAAGGCTTGTTATTTTAAATATTAAACTTATTGACCGATTATTTTATTGAGGTTTCTAAATTTTTAAACCAATTGGAACGAATCTTATCGTTGTTTTTGTTTCGCATTCACATCCGCGAGATTAATACACAGCTAGAATCGAATTACATTTTTCATTTATTTAACACGTACAGTTCTTATAATTCAGATAAAAATACAATTACATTACACGTTACAATTTATATCCACTTGCATTAAATGTTAACTTCGAATGTTTAGGATACAGAGTTTTTGAACACTGCGATTATTCTAACTTATCTCTGGTAACTCAAGTGGCGTAGCAGTATTTTATTGTGTGATCAACATCATGTATTAAATTAAGAAAACATTGTAAGTTTCGGATTGTCTAGGCAAATCGTCGGAACCTAAAGTTTTATTTATAATTGTGTTATTATATCCGTCCACCTAAAATGATTTCTGAAAAAAACACAATGTAAATATTGTATTGAATATACTGAAAGATCCATATTCCAATTCGATTATTAACCGCAATTTTTTGTATAATCGGTTTAAAATATGTCGATCTGCGCCGGTCAGATAGCACCGTTACAAAGTCCCGTTAAGAGGCTGCTTTTTTTTTGTTGAGAGATGCGAAGGAAAGTTTGGGCATCTGGTCTGGTGTTAACGAAATTTTTCTTGCTACGTATTATTTTTGGTCTGTATAAAATTTGTACCTGTAATTTACTTTAAAAGCTTGGCAACTAAATGCGTAATAAATAAATTTATAAATTTGCATTTATTTTTTTTTGTAATTATTGCAATTATTGCGTATTGAAACCTTGTGCTTTTGGTTTCAATTTTTATTTTAAGCGCGATGGTGACCTAACATTCAGATTGCATTTTTTTTGTACAAATAATATTGGTATAATATTCGTGTTATGGCGTTTTTCAATTTATTTCATGTTATGTACACTGTGTTCGATTTCACGTTGTAAATAAATTAACCACGTGTCTTTGATTGGTGGAACCGTTATTTTCTGTTCCGTGAGAGACGAAGGTCAGGGGGATGGCTCATGGTCACATTTATTTCAATTTATTTTATTATTTGTATTTTGTGTATATGTGATAATTGTAAAACTTAATATTATGACTAAATTGACTACATTATAGCTATCTCAAAATTGACGTGATCTTGAAAATTCAACTGAATAGGCAGGTAGGAGCTTTCGCGACTGGTGAAACTCGCTTGTTACCCACGGTGTTATACAAATGTTCAAAAAGTGTGGAAACGCTCAATTTTGACAGAATTTTTATGAAAAAATGCAAAAACCAAAACACACGTGTCAAATATTTTTTGAAGCGCTATCGATTGACACCACTTGCAACTCTTCACCCCCCACCCCGGGAGCGGGGTGGGAGTAACTTTAAAATCTCAAATAGGAACCTACATTTTTTATTGCAGATTCAGATTCTACGCCTCAAAATACGAAAGTTTTGTCTGAATCATTTTTCCGGATTCGTAATAATTCTCCCTGTAATCGTAAAAATTACGTTATCTCTAAATTTTTTCAAAACTTTCAGAATTTTTTGAAATATTGACTCTTTGTAGGTGAATATTGAGACCTGGTTTGTATTCCAGATTTTGTTGATTTCTTTTTTTCCTATTTAGAAATAACCTTCTAACAGTCCCTTTGACCAAAACCGTATGTGGGAGATGGTTCTAAAAAAGATTTAGCTGCGCCGAGTTTGGCTTATCTGATCGGCCTCGTTGCCTGTTATTCTTTTATGCCGTGGCACCCAGATAAGCTCAAATACAATCTTGCCCGCCAGCTGATTTAGGGATTGCAAACCTTTTAATCCCGCTTGGCTGTCCGACATTATGCTTATTCTCTGTCCGCATCGGTTTATGGTAATCAAATGTTCCACAGCCATGTGAATGGTATGTACTTCTGCCACATCCCACACCGTTTTGCATTTTTGATCCATCTGTAAAAATCACCTGCTTTGTGAGTCTTTTCGTACACATTTAGTTCTTTTCTTCGATTCTTCTCTACTAGTAAATTATATTTGTGGTTATAAAGCATCATTTTTGGATTCATCTGGTCGCTCACTGTTGCCACACCCAACAGAGGGGTGTCCAGTAAGATTTCTAGATGCCCTTTGAGGTTTTCTTCTAGCATGTGTGGGTGTTAATTCACCTTTTTGATGGGCGATTAATTTATGTTGAGAGTATAAACGACAAGGGATTGATTGGTCGGTACGATCCGAGTTTGTCAAAGGCCTTTTTGAATGAATATAACTTTTATTTCCTCTTTATGCGAGGAACATGGTCATATATAGCAAACTAAATACTTTGATAAGTGTTACAATTAAGATATTCTGCCCTTGTCGAATTAGAGCAAAAAATACTCCATCTGGGCGTGGAGTCTTGAAAGACCCAATAGCCCAAATAATTCTTTTAGGCGATGGCATTCTATTGATTAGAGTTCTGCTCTGCTCCCTATGGTCTCTTATCCTTTTCCATTTCACTTGGTGCTGTACACTATGAAAAGTGCTTTGTAAACAAAACTTTTACAGTTTTTTGGAAGAGGTTGTCGTTATGGTGCTGTTGTCTCGTTTGAGTTTTGAATTTCTTCTTGAGTGATTTTTGAGAAAACCTTTCTGCATTTTGTTTATATCAGGTGCTTTATTAGATTTTCATGAAAATTTTATAGAAATTTCTGTTATTTCTTGTTGAATTCGGTTAGAGACTTGCGTCACTTTTTCTAGATGTTTGTGATCGTTGCTTTATGGAATTCCCTTCTGGCATTGTTGCGTTAGTTTGCTCAACTCAACATTTTAACAAGGTACCCGGTTGGGCGCCTTTTTGGTTTCAAGAGGACAGTTTGACTCATAAACCTTTGTAATCGCCTGTGTTGTAAGGTAAGCCGTTTTTTCCAGGTCATTTACTATTAAGCTTATGTCATCGTTTATTTTCCTCATGTCAATCTGCAGGCCTCTTTTAAATCCTTCTCAGTTGGTTTTTTTAGGTACCCTGTGTTCTTAATTATTTATATTGCATGTCCCTATTTTAAACATGATTAAGCGTTGGTCAGATAGAAATATCTCGTTTGAAACTCTTATTGAAACCCTTATTGAATTTACCAAACTCTTAGACACTAAGGTATTCCTGCCTGATAGAATATGTATAAGAATATGGAAGAGTTACTCAAGTTAGCCACCATCATATGCCTTGGATAATTTCGTACGCGTTTGGGTCGACACTTTGGGTGATATTTTTTTTTTTTATTTGTTGCTTTATGGTTTTATTGATCGAATGCCATCCCTCGCGTAGGGCAATTATATACCAGCCTGAAGGTTTGGTTCCTATAGCTCACATATGCTGCCTTTGCATCCTGAAAATTCATCTGTACGCATTCCACTTTATTGTGAGAGCGAATAGAGAAGCCTTTTCTCCTCCGCCGACTCCATATAGTAGTTTCTTCTTTAGAACAGTGATTTTCGTCCTGCATAGGTGGATTATGAGGTTTTCTGAACTTAATTGCGACCTCCTTGTGTTTATGGTATCGTAGCTCAGCTTCTTCTCCTAGGTTTCTAATGAATCAACAAATTTTTAACCAATGGAGTGGACTAGGAGTTCAGATGTACTCCTCCTATTGATCTCCAATTTGTTGTGTTAACATAATATCATACTGGCCTTGTATGCCGTTAAGGATTTTCTTCGCCGGTAGGTCCGCAGAATTAGGAAAAAATCCCAAGAGAGTACTACCCTAAAAGCATGTCTACTTCATTTGTGACCTACAGTTCGGAATCTTCACATGGGTTGAGATTTAGCCATACTACTGTGGCCTCATCTTAACATAATAAGATTACGTAGCATGCCTTACACATCGAGTTGAGGAAGTTAGGTTTGATAGTTTTCCTATATCTCTCCTCCACTATATTTATAATAGAGGAGCAGATTAAATCTTTTCTCAGTGTTAACGAGTTCCAAAGGATATCTCCTTTACATCACTGTAATTTTTTTTGTTCCAGGACTTCTTTATATGACATTTTTCTGTCTCCTAGTTTGCATCTTTTTGAGTTGGGCAACAGACGTGCTCTCCTTTTGTTTTGGTTTTTTTGCATCCATCGAACTCTCATACTGGGATCGTACCTTTTTTGAAGTCGATGCCGGTATACTTTCTTACGAGAACTACAAATTTCCCTTTCTTTAAATGAGACAAACGTTTTGTCTTGATTTTGCCATATATTTTGTGTTCAACAGAGACTTGTATCTTTTGTACTTGCCTTCCTTGGTTTTGGCCTACTTTGAGACTGTCGGCGCTGCGGTTGGGATGTTTTTGAGAGCTTCACATTCTCCTTAGTTTTGGGTCCATATTCATTCTGTTCACACGATAGGTGAGGTTGAAACAGTATACCTGGCAAAGCCTCTTACCAGATAAGTCTATGTACTCTGGTGGGCACCTCCTATATCTACAGAGACTGATTTTATTATCAGCCATTCATTCATCGGCATATGCTATTCCACCATTTTTATTGAAGTTGACTTCTCATCTTAGTCCGATTAAGTCGAGACTTCTCGCTCTTCTAGCCCTCGAGATATGACCTCGTTCGCAAGAAGTGCATGCATGCTAAACACAAAATTCGACACCGTTATAACCTAGTACTTCGGTCAACGACTGTCCGGTGATCAAACGGCGTCGTTCAATCGGCGGTGTTCAATTTGCACCATACCATCGTGTTTAGCGCACCAAAATACCCCCTTATACGTAGAAAAAGTTCATTGGAAATTTTGGGAGTCAAATTTTTGCCAGGATCACTGGACTATAGTACTTGCCCTTCGGTCTAGCTTCTTTGCAGTACTAACCTAATAAGCATCTCTTACAATCATTCACTACTGCGCTACCCCTATCCGCCACCTGAAGACGCGCTTGGTAGGAGCCACCTCCAAAAAAAATATTATTGTTTAAGAGATATTTGTTGAGAAAAGTGAAAAACGATGGTTTTAGAAAAAAAATTTAGTAATCAAAAAATAAAGAACAGTAATTTACACTTTTTTCAAAATATTTAAAAAATTTTAAGAATTTCTCCATTATACTGTAGGACCGAATTTCGATATTATAAAAAAAATTAAATTCACTAAAATCAAAGCAGTAATTTACAGGCAGAAAAAGAGATGTCAAATGTAGAAATTGTCATGAAACTCCTCATATTATGTGTAAGAAGGAAATCACTAACACTTTCGGTAGGCCAGTTTTCAAAAAAGCAAATTACAACAGAAGTTCAAGTCCAAGAAGTTGTTTCACCAATCAATTATCTGATTAGAAAATTAAAAACAACCAATTATGGTTATTTAAAAACCGCAATTCGTTCAATAGCAAACACTTAATTAAAAAAAAGTATTTCTTACAAAATCGTTAAGCAAAATAAAATCGATTTATGTAAATTACCAAAACAAAAGTTAAGAAACGGTCGATAAAGATCAAATGAAAGTAGGATATGAAGCTACCTGAGAAAACCACAAGTTAAATAACTGAGACGAATTTAAATTATTTTGAGAATATGATTTACATAACAATGAATTAGCATTAACGCGTTGATGCCTTAAATATAAAGAATAATTACATGCAGTTTTACTTTTAGTTCAGCGTTATTGTGGTAATAATATCATGGACAAATTGGTGTTTATATTTCTTTGTTGTACGAGTTTTACGCACGAATATTCGATAATTATGATCGATGATTTGCCGAAACAAATTAATCCTTCGCAGATAAATAACGATTTGTTAAGTAATGAAATGGCAGCTTCCGAAAGTGTCGATAGAGGTATTAAAAAAAAATTTTTACAACCTCCTTTGGCGTTTTCTTATAATAATCCAAACGATGATTCCGTTTCCTCATCAACCCAAAAAAAAACTGATTCTGCAAAGAAACACGAGAAAGGTGGAGGAAAGGAGTCTTATACGGATCATTATTCGAGCATTGGAGAAAAGGGAGAACACAAGTATAAAAGTGGAGGTGTTAATTAAAAAGAAAAAGGACATCACAATAAAGTGAGTCACGAAGGAGCTTATGACGAGGAAGGCAAAAAGGAACTAAAACGCATAGAACAAGGCGGTTACCATGCAGAACACGATAAAACAGTGAGCAGGAGAAGCATTTAAAAGCAAGTAGTTACATTTACTATTGACAATAATGTTTTTACTTGGTAGTTGTAGTTTGAAGAAGAAGGGAATCAAGACAAAGGACATAGTACGAAAGGTTCACATTCAGTGAATAAAAGATCATTATGAGAAGAAAACTGAATTTTATGACGATCTCTTTGACGAAGACAGTGACGAAAACTTTTTCGATTTTTCCGAAGACGACGATTTTAAAAAAGTACGTAAAAAAAATAGAGCGCATTTAATGTAATGAAGTAATTTTTAGGCTAGCTCCGGAAAAGGCGGTTACAATGAATTTGGTGACGAGTTTAGCAAGTACGGTAAAAAAAGTGCATACGAGAACGAGAGCAATCATAAATCGACAAAGCATCACAACAAGAAAACAGGCAACGATAAGCATGAAGAACACGGCAGCAAATTCGACGAAAAGGGCGTTGATAAACACGGTAAAGCGTGGAGTTTTAAGAGCGGTCCCGAAAAAAAAGAAATCGAAGCGGCGGAAAGTAAAGATATTCTTCGACCTAGTTATTCTACCAAACAATTCACGCACTATCGCACACCAGAAAATTATACTAATCGAAAAAATGATGAGGTTAATATTAATAAAATTAAAGACCAATACAAACATAGCTCTAACGCAATTGAGGCGCTTGAAAGTTTGATGCGAAGTTTAGAAATAGATGATTTTAATTTTATGAATGATGGTAGGGTACTTAAAAATTCAGACTTGACGATGTCGAATAGTGATAATAACAATAATGAAACAGTTCCTAAAAAACTAAAAGCTTCAAATCCGTATGTATCCACAAAAATTAAAAACAACGCTCCTGTAGAATCACCTCGGAACACGAATGGCACTACGAACTTCAATTCTACAGAAGAACTTGTTATAATTGCTATAAAAACCGATAAAAGATCGACTGAAAAAAGTAACTGAACCTGCTGTTATTAAAAATGTATTTTAAACTGATCAATTAATAAATTATCAAAAAACTTCAAGAAGATTATTTGAAGATAATATGTGAAGATGTAAATTACAATAAATAATTGTTTTTAACAAATGAAAGTGATCTAAGTTTAGATAATATTTAGGTTTTATTAACCTCAAAACTTGTTCTTCAATAATTGAATTAGTCTCTGTCTGGCTTTTTCCTTACTTTGCATTTGCATACCTTCACTTTTTCTTCAAAGTACATAACTTCCATATTTAGCTTCTCACATTCTTTCCTTTTTCTGTGTTAGTCAAAAAAGATGAAGGGTTGGACATTAAAATAATTTAATAAGTTATATGACACACAATGTTGGCTTAGCCAAACGAATTATTCTTAAAATTGTCCTTCATGCGTATTTGATAAAAAATGGAACAAAATGTTGTGTTGCTTATTTAACAGAATACGATGTAGTTCATTGTGTAGGACACTGTAGTACTAACCGTTTCTTCGGATTTCTCAAAATTACAGAATTAACTACGTTCTTCCTATTAGAAATTTTTTCCGTAGTTAAATGTGCATATAATGATTCCACAAAAAAATTGATAGCAACTGATTGTATTTATTTATTCTACATATTAGTGTATTCAGCAAATGTTATTCTTATCAGAAACAAAAAAATGTTTCCCGTTCTTTTACCCAAGAATTCGATGACCAGATAGGTGTTTGAGCTATGTTCTCGTGATCGGATGATCGGTACGCCATTAAAAATAATTGTAAATGCTAGTCTCAATCTTTCTGCTGTTCGTCGACAACCTTGGCCAGATATTTACCCACCATCCGATTCATCTCTTCTGCCATGCCGTCTGATTAGGGGTGAAGAGGTGTCGTTCTGGTCTTCTGAATCCCCAACAATTGGCAGAACTTTCCAAATAAGGTTGACTCAAAATTCCGCCTTTAGGATGAATGTAGTTTTAAGAAAACTCCAAAACAACAAAAGAACTCCTTGACTAACACGTCTGCTACTGCTGCTGCTGTCACTTATTGGTTTGGTATCGCATTGGGTAAAATATTCCATTCTGACCAAAATTCATCATCATTTTCAGGGAACGCACCTGCTATGTCGATTGCTACCTTTTCAAACGGGTTTACAAGATTGCACTGCCTATAGGTGCGCTTTTCTCTTCTTTACTGGACTATTATCTGAAGCACGCAGGACGCACTTGCGGCACTACTCCTTAACCTCTTCTTTACAGTTCAGTTAATAGAATCATTCTCTTACTTTCCCAACTGTCTTCTTCACACCAAAGCGTTCTCCAGAAATCCCATTATGCAGGTGCTGCAATACTTCTAACACTCTGCGTGGTGGTAGAAACTGCTTAAGTTGTTGAAACGCACTTAGGCAGTCTTGGTCCCATCGTCCTTCTTCACTATACTCAATCCATGGAACAGCTCCTTGAAATTTGATAGGTGTTTTTTGAACGTACCAACTACAATGTCGTCGTCTAACTACACCAAGCACGTTTTCTACGACAGTCCATGTAAGACGGTTTCCATCAATTGTTCAAATGTTGTAAAGGCATTGAAAAACTCGAAGGGCGTGACAATGAATTGTCACAACCCTTACCAATTGTAAAAGCAGTTTTCTCACAATCGTTAGGATCTAAATCCACTTACCAATAGCCGATCTTTAGATCCAAAGTTGAAAATCATTTTGAACCTGACAAGGTATCTAGTGTATCGTAAATTCTGAGTAGAAGGTAGCTGTTTTACTTCGTGACCTCGTTCAGTTGTGGATAGTCAATACAAAATTTAGTTGTACCGGTTTTTTTCTTTACTAGTGGCTAAAGACGCCAACGAAGTTCTTAAAGGTTTAATCACTCGCTCCTTATTTCTCCATGTCTGCATTGGTTTGCTTTGCTTTTTCATGTTTTGCCATGGGAAGCCTTTGAGAATTCTGTCGTATCAGTTGGGCATCTATAGTATTTGTTTTGTATTTTACAATGCTCGTTCTTCCTTTGGAATTACTCTCCAGACCAAACACGTCGTGGTATTTCTTAATCAAGTTTATTACTCTTGTTTCTTTTGTCCTGGTTGAAGTCTTGACATAGCATGACAACATGTCTAATAGTTATTTTTTGCATATTTCTTTTTGAATGTACCCACTATTGTGTTTTTGCATCTTGCTATTCAGGTTACTGGAGTACAAATTCTTACTGTGGTGTTTTTTTAAGAGATACAGATTCCGCGTTGACTTTTAAAATTCTCACTGGTATCGCGTTCTTAACCCTTACCAGTAATTTGCCAATCAGTAACCCTTTATTTTAGGGAGTCAGTCTCAATAATTGGTTCTATACAGCGAATACTGACAGCCCCCAGAAATGTCAATTCAGGCATCCCATCACGACAGTCTCTGTCCTTCCAGGCAGCTTAATATTTTCTTTCAACAAAACACAAAATGCTGCCTACTCTGACGAACTGAACGAAATTTCCTGTTCGTCTGTTCTCAGGACATCATTCTTTATAGCCAAATGGAACCCGTATTTCTTTAGTACATCCCTCAGGATAACCTCATTCGTGATGTTAGCTACCAGTACTTGATGGTTGAGTACTCCGTTTTCCAAATCAATGACTACTTCGGACGGACAATGATGTGTTTGTAGCTCCTATATAAATCAGCAATCTAGACCACCGTCTGTTGATAGATCCCTCAATGTAGATACTGGTATGTCTAGTGGCGGCGTTCTGGAATGTTCTTGGTCGAGTCAATATCAAAATTTGTTGTGTCTCACTATCTCAACTGCCATCTACGAAAGATTGAATACTCAGTTGCTCAATAAAACTATTCGGCGCCGTAGGGTAGGCCGAACCAACCACTTTTGCAATATCGGCTTCAAATTCTTGCAGGCTCTCAGTAAATTTTTAAACACAATTCTTAATTTGCGTGAGAAACCTTATTGTAGATGAGAGTCTCAATACCTCGTTTCTAGACGTGAGATCAAGAATTCATAGTCACTCTGCTGTGATCAGGAACTGTGTGTAGTGGATTCAGTGCTTTCTCCACGCAGATACACAATTGAGCACGTAGTTTTCCTTCTTTAGTCCATCTGTTAGCTTAAACTGCTTGTGATATGTTGACCATGGTAGTTTACCATCAAACGTAGGTAGTACATTCTTCATTCTGACGGGTACCTACGTCTTCGTCGTTAGGTGCTATTTGTTTCTGGTTCTACGATGCTTAGGTACAATTTCTTTGTTTTAGTAACTTGTTGGGTTTATTTTCTCTTCTAGCAGTTTTTATTCTGTTTTTTATTTTCTTGTTCTCTTCTTCGATTAATTCAATAACTTTCTCTTCCATTGCTGCTTCCAACGATTAAAATTTTTGTTCAATTTTGTATTTTATTGCTTTTGAATTTTGCATAATTTCTGTTCAATTTTTCTTCTACATCTTCTATTTTCTCTTAAATTGATTTCATTTTTTGTTCAATTGCTTCTTTCATTAATTCAGAATTTTCATATCATTACAGTTCGATCTCATCTTTCATCGCTTTGCTTAGCTATTTCTCATTGCTTCCTGGTTATTTTTCATTCCTTCTAGACCATTTTTTAATGCTTAGTATATTCGAATATCTTCGAAACCATTTTGCTAGTTTGCAGGCGCGTGACCGGCATAAAATCAAAGAATTTATACAAGTAATTATTTTTACTCGCACTTAATCTTAACTTATATTTTTCTTATCACCTCCGTTCTCTGTTCACGTTGCTAGGATAGGGGAACAAGCATACTCGGCGTGCTGTCGAATTTGGTAGGATAGGCAAAGCACTTGAGGGAACGGCGTTACTCCGTTCGTGAGGCTCCTATAGGGACCTGGGAGTAATCTAGTTAATTATAAAACGGTCATTTTAAAGTCACACACTTGTTATTTGTTCAGTTAAAAATCATGTTTATTTAAGATATATCATTTTTTTATACGGTAATTCGATGCATTAATTGTACTAACAATTCCTAACAAGACATAGTGATTCTTTTAAAAATTTTGAGTTATGGCTTGATTTGAATTTTCCTTCGCCCTCTATTAAGTAATTAATACTAAACACCGCTAATGACATGGAAATAAAACGTTAATAGAAATACAAATTATTTCAAATTACTTTATAACAGAGCGTTAAAGTTAAAACGTCAAATCTTAAAGAAAATATGGTATTTTCCATTTAAAAAAATTGAAGTTTATTTTACCACAATTTTTGGAACAAGCTGTATAATCGTAAAAGTGACTGTATTAAATGTGACAAATTGTGAAAGCCATTTCTTTTTATCAACTAAGTTATCCTACAATGTCCGGAAATGTGCGTCGTCCTGTAGAATAATGGAAATGTAATTTATAAAATTAATAGTAAGGAATGTAACGCAAAGTATATTGGACAAACAATACAATACCTAACAAAGAGTTTATCAACATCAATAATCTATAAAAAACAAAAGAAGTTAAATCAAATTGTTATAGGTTTGTTATTTTAATTTTAAAAAAAACAAAATTAATTTTTTTTTATTTAAATTTTGTTTTTTTATTTTTTCTTTTTTTTTTTTTTTTTGTTGTTTTTTTTTATTTTTTTTTTTTTTGTAACAATCGGTATTGTTAAATATAATTCACGCCAATTTTGGTGATCTTTGAATCATTGATAAAATTGCGGTTTAGCGAAAAGAAATCGATTGTTGCATTAGTACATTAGTGGCATTAAATTTATCGCATGTTTAAATTTGTTGAAAGTAGTACTATAAGAGTTGGCAATTTGTTAACGCAAGTATTTCTGTTGGGAACTGCAAATTAATTATTTAATTAAAGAAGAGTTCGAACAGAGAATCTCACAATTGGAGGTAGACGTAAATATCCGGAGCTATGATTAAAAACAAAAGTTGATTTATACTCCGATCGGGGACCTTCCATGAATGGAATCTTTGTTTGTACACATTACAGATGCGCGATCTTATAAAAGGGTACCGGTAACGACATCTAGAATGTTGAGGTGCTAACATGTGACACGATAATTTGCAGTTTTCCATAAGAAAATTTGCGGTAGTTCTTGAGGAAAGGCGCTAAGCTTTAGAGTGGGAAATACGGAATATATAAATGTTTTACGCGGAAAAAAAAAAAAAAGAGGAGGAAAGTTTCTTTTGACGGGCGGAGTTCTCCCTTAAGTTTACGTGCGGAACTTAAGTTCCTTCGGGAATTAAAGTGTGTTATTTCTTCTGATATTTCCTTTTCGAAAGCGGGAAAAATAGTTTTAGTTTTAATAGTTGCGCTTAACAGAAGACGCCGAAAATCTTTGAACGAGATTTGGGAATAATTAGTTTGCGTGCGGGTACAATTGTACGTATGATTTGTTGTGTTGTGACAATTTAATTTTGCAAACGCGGATAAATAATTACGGGCGGAACGTCTTTGTTTTCTTTTAACTTCTACACGGGCGCGTAGATCTCGCGTGGATTATTCAGATTGGTCTTTTTATATTTTATTGTGAGGGTGACATATTAGGATTATTATTATACAATACGATAAGGTAAGAGTAATTTCTTTAATCGCGTCAAAGTCCATAAGCTACGCAATCGTAGTTTTCGGCAATTAACATTGATTTGTATGGTTGTGAGCTGATAGAGAGGAAAATCCAAAAATAAATTAGGTTTAGTTTTCCCCTTGTTTTTTATTTTTTATCGCAAAGAACTTACACGCATCGGAGTTTCTACTCCATCTTTAAGCCGTGCGAATCACGTTTTCCAAGAAAAGAGACTCCGGGGTGAAAGCCAGTTAGCCGCCGCAAAGGTAGGTGGGAAAAACAGCCCTAAGGCTTGGAATGGTGGCAGCGTACAAATGAAAAAAAAATATAAAATTTTCCAAGTTCTCGGGGACAGGCAATTTTTTTTTTTTATTTTAGCTTCCTAATTTAAAGGATAAAATTAGAAAAGCCGGTTTTCCATTCTACCTAATAAAAACGCCGATTTTTCTTTTCATTTCTTTTCAACTCGCGCGCGCAGCCGTTACATTGGTGGCAGCGGTGGGATTTTCTTTGACAGAGATTTCACCTTAGGGATTATTCGATTTGATTATTTTATTTTAATTGCACTTATTGCATTCGGTGTGATTTTCTTTTGTCACATTTGGGATTTCCTTATAATTGTTCTTACGGGATTATTTTAAGGGACTTATTTTTTTTAGCGGATTTAATTTAGTTCGCAGATTGCATATTTAATCTGGGATTTATTATTACAGTTGGTGGTCACAGGTGGTCACATATACAGTTGCAGTGGTCACACTTATCATTACAATTGATGAGTTTTTCACATTTGTTGTCGGGATTGATTTTAGTGATAGATTTCGATCAATACTTTTTAGAGGTTCGTTTTAGATGACTGCTCTTTAGGGGATTCTTTTAGGGATGGATTGTTTGAGTGAATGTATCTAAATGATTGTTTTAGATGATCAATTTTAGTGATTTCTAGTTTTGATTGACACTAATTCTGTCAATTTCTGAGGATTCTAATGTCCTAATTTTTGATATTGACAGTTCTGAATTTCGATTGAAATTTTCGATTATTAGAGAGTTAGTCATTTACAGATGGGATTATTCGATTGGGAATCGAGTGATTCATTTACTGAATGATTTAATTGTTTAGTGGGAGATTTAGATTGATTGGCAGTCGATCGTTTTAGTTGTTAGATTGCAGTTAAAGATTGGGCTGATTGGAGAATTATTTTCTTGTTAGGAAGAAGAAATAGATTTGATTAGATGCAATAATTAAGTCGAATTGCATCAATAAATTGATTGGTGCGACGATTAATTTGTGTTTGTTAATTGGGATTATCTCTATCAGACTAATAACCGTGGAGACTAATTAAGGGTGAAAAATTTTCTAAGAAAGAAATTAGATTATTAATTTTATTCGGAAGAAAGTTAATTGTGCCGAGATTGTTTTTTTAGGATATAATTAAAAAAAAATTATCATCTCAATTTATTTTGTTTATGTTGTTTAGAAAATTTTTCTAAGAAGCGCAAGTGATTTTTAATTTTGCATTTTGTTTTTAATGTTTTGTCTAGCTAAATGTGATTGTACATTTCTTTTAGAAAAAAAAATAGTTTTTTTTGTTTGTGCATACCTTGTGTTGTAGGTGTATGCAATTATTTTTGTGGTTATTAAGCAAGAGTATTTGCGACGTTAAATTGTTTTGAGTGAAAGCAAAACAATTTTTTTTTCTTCAACATGGCAGAACCTTCTGCAGAAGGGGCGACGTTGTTTAGAGAGGGTGGAGGTACCACTAACCCTTCTGGACTAGCAACAGGAGCTACAGTTGGAGGAACCATGTCGGCAGCAGTTCCTTTTTATAGTTTGGGAATGGTGGCGGCTTCCTTAGAGAATTTTTCTGGGAAAAATCCTATTAGATACTTTGATAAGATTGAACAACGTAGTAGGTTAGACGGCTGGACAGAGACGGACACCTTGAGGGTCGTGAAGTATAAACTTGTCGGAGAAGCCTACGAGTTTTTCAAGTCAGAGGAAGCTTTGGATACTCTTCCATATTTTGAATTTAAACAAAGTTTATAGCTAAGTTTTCTCTCCGTAAACGACCGGGTGAGGATCAATTGAACTTGAATAGGTGTTACCAGAAACCCGGAGAATCGATCAGGGATTACTGTACCAGGATAAGGACACTTGGAGCTAAGGTACTTAAGGAAGATTTAAAAATGCAAATCCAGGTGAAGAGGCAGGACTCAAGAGAAAAATCAAGAGTTAATGTTGGGGCAGTTGAAGTTAGGACTTAGAAAGGACTTGTTTAGGACAGTTGGGGCTTCCTTGCTTGGGGACGACAAACTGACTCTTGAGAAAGCTGAATCGTTAGTGGAACAGCATGAGATAGTGCAGGACATTCTACAAGGAAGAAGATCCGACCAGGATGTAGTCCACGTTCGCGAAGTCACGTGTTACAGGTGTCAGAAAACTGGACACACAGCTCGAGATTGCTCAATTGAGGATAGCCGAGGTACTTGTTTTTCGTGTAACAAATCGGGACATTGGGCAAACAGATGTCCAGAAATACCAAAGGAGGTAATAACCAAAGGTTTGGTGTGAGTCCGGGGCAACCAAGAGACACAGGCGCTGTGAGACGCGATAATCGTGCCCAACAAGGACGACACAGCTTCGATAAGGGAGTTATTTCAAGGACGTCTTTAAACGAGATAGGTCACCCACCTCGCCCCGAGTGGAAGACCGTTCAATTTCAAAGAGGGGTCAAACAATAGATTTATTGCCAGTTATAAGAGTCGTACGATCAAGGATCGTCCCGCATATCGCCAATCTACGGATCAACGGTGTTTGTTGCAAATGTCTTATTGACACCGGAGCCGCCGCCACCTTAATAGCGAAACCGCTAGTGAGTTGGAATAGCATCGATTGTAATGGTGCGAAAGGGATCGTACTAGTGGGCGTTACTGGCCACGAATTGAAGGTTTACGGAACTACGAGAGTATCTATAGCGGCTGTAAACCCGAAAGATGATTTGCATGGATCGGCTCATCATACAATGGTCGTTTGCGACGAAGAGCTGTTAAAAGAAGCTCAGGTTCTTATAGGTCGAGATTTTCTGTATGCACACGGAGCCGTTATCGAATATACAGGAGGACCGACAATGGTCTTGTGGGGACAACGCATCCCGCTCTATACAAATGAGGCGTGTGAAACGGATGATGGAGTGTGTCAAATAGGTGAACGTGATCGGTTACGAATAAAGGAACGCACGCAAGAGACTTTTCCAAAACGTAAAGAGGAAAGGAATCGTCATAAGGCCAGTGTAACCCGCAATAACGAGGCTGGATGGAAAGAGTGGCTGGAAGTCGTGAAAAACTTCTATCACCAAACTGAGAAAGTGAGAGATCTTCACGACAAGGTGAGGATTCTAGGTAGAAAAAGCCGTTACAGTGACCCGAAGATTTTAATTTCGGAACACGGAAGCTTAAGTGACGAAGAAGAAGAGGTGATGGTTCGAAAGGAATGTAACGATCACAATAAAAGAAGTTATGTAGTTCCAGATGTAAATAGAGTTGAAGAATTGAAAGTTGAAGCACAACGATGGTTAGAAAGGAAAGCAAGTGACGAAAGAATTACAAACGTAAGTTCGATGGATCAGGACGCTACAGGAGAAGAAAAGTCGAGAGTAGTAGTAAAAGTTATTGCTGAGGAGGAAATTTCTATTCCACCTCGGAGTGAATGCTACTGCAGGGCAAAGTTAAAGAATGCCTTGGAAGGAAAAATTGCCGTCATTGAACCAATAGAAGTAGGCATAAATTTTGTTCATGTGGCTAGGGCAGTTGTTGAAATAAGGGAATATGTACCACTGAGAGTTATTAATCTCACACGGCAGAAGGTCACTATTCCAAAAGGGAAGGAAGTTGCCAGAGCAGTGCAAGGTGAGGTAATAGAAGGAGATAAACCGGATGTGCTGGAAATAAATAGAATCGATACATCCGATAAGCAATGGATCGACAAAGAGTTTGATTTGGAACATTTGGAACGAACAACCAAAGAAGAGCTAAGGCGAGTACTTGGACGATTTGGCCACTTATTCAAGGAAGAGGGAGATGAATTAACCTCAACCACAAAAGTGAAACATTCGTTAGTGTTAGAACCTGGCTCAAAGCCTATTTGTAAAGCGCCATATAGGATACCATATAAGCAAAGAGAGATTTTGCAGAATGAAATCGACAGACTTCTGAGTTCAAAGGTGATACGCCCCTCTTGCAGTCCGTGGTCGGCTCCAGTTGTTTTGGTGACTAAGACGTTACCAAATGGAAAGGAGAAAGTACGCATGTGTATCGACTACAGGGGACTCAATGAAGTGACCAGAAAAGAGTATTACCCCTTGCCTAACATATCAGACTTGTTACAAGGTTATGAATCTGGAAGTAAAGTGTATTTCTCGGTAATAGATGTGGCTGAAGCTTATCATCAGATAGATATGGAGCCGGAGTCAATTCCGATGACAGGATTTAGTACGTTTCAGGGACATTACGAATACCTTAAGATGCCATTCGGCTTGTGTAATGCTCCTTGTACCTTCCAGAGGTTTATGAATATGACGCTGTCTGGTCTAACAGGAGAAATCTGTATGGTATATTTGGACGATATTATAGTTTACAGCTCAAAAGGAGCACAGGAGCATATAGAAAGACTAGAGTTAGTGTTGAAAAGATTGGATGAGGCAAATATTAAGTTGAAACCAGGAAAATGTAACCTCATGAAGAATCAAGTCCGATACTTGGGACATGTCATTTCGCGAGACGGCGTGAGACCAGATCCAGAAAAAGTTCGAGCAATTCGAGAATTTCCCATTCCAAAGGACGTGAAGGGAGTACGATCATTTTAGGGTTAGTTAATTGGTATAGAAAGTTTATACCTAATATAGCGGAGAAAACAGCCTCTCTCACCAAACTGACGAGAAAAGAGGCAAAGTTTGAGATTTCGGAAGAAGTAATAGTAGCTATTGATGCATTAAAGCAAGAGCTTACCTCGGATACCGTGTTGATTTATCCGGATTTTTCGAAGGAATTTATTCTTGCGACAGACGCCAGCGGACTTGGTACGGGCGCGGTGTTAAGCCAGATAAGAGATGGATACGAACGTCCTATAGCTTATGCAAGCCGAAAGTTCAATAAGGCGGAATTAAACTATTCCACCACGGAAAAGGAATTATTAGGGGTCGTCTATGGGATCAAACAATTCCGTTGTTACTTGTATGGGAGAAAATTTACAGTAATCACGGACCATCGACCTTTAAAGTGGATGTTAAATATGAAAGATCCCAGTTCTAGAATTACCAGGTGGGCATTGTATCTGATGGAGTACGAGTATGAAGTAGTACATCGTCAAGGCAGATTACATGGCAATGCAGATGCGTTAAGCAGAGTGTATGAGAAGGAGGAACAGTTGGACTGCAGTTTTGAAAGTTTCCAGGAGTACATTAAGAAGAATGGAGTTCCGGATAATGAACGTTACTTGCTGAAAGAGGGAGATGTGTTTTCCAGTCCAGAAAACCATGCGCTAGCTCATTGCGTGTCTCAAGATTTACATATGAAAAAAGGAATTGCGAAAGACTTCGTCGAGAGGTTTGGTATGGTCGATGTGCTAAAACGACAAGAAAAAGTTGTGGGAGATGTGGCTGAGCTCCAGATTTCCAATAGAAATTTGTACTACTTAATCACTAAAAGAAGGTATTATGATAAACCCACATATGAAGTATTGTGGGCTGCCTTAGTCAAGCTAAAGCAGTGCCTGACAAAAATGGTGATACAAACTTGGCCATTCCAAAGATTGCTTGTGGAATGGATGGGTTAGATTGGGTCAAAGTAGAAACTATGATTAAGTTCGTTTTCCTTGATGCGTTCATACACGTGACAATCTATCAACAATCGAAGGCGAAACAGAGTATAAGGGTGATAAACGAAGGGGAACCTGACATCATACCCGAGTGGGATATGCATGTTTTGTTGCGAGCACAGAAGAAGGATACCTTTTGTCAAAAGATTGAGGATCAATTAGGTAAGGAAGATGGAATAACGACACCGTACGTCAGGGACAAGAACAAAATAATATATAGGTTTGAGGAAGATTCGGGGACTACAGACTAGTAATACCCAAAGAATTTGTGATGAGGGTGCTAAGAGACTTTCACGACTCATCTATGATGGGACATACTGGTCAGCGAAAGACGTTGCAACGCATCAAACAGAAATTTTTGGAACAGTATGAAGGCGGACGTTGCAGACTACTGCGCTAAATGTGATTTGTGTAACAGGAGAAAAACCTCGCCACATTTGAAAAAGGCACCATTGCAACACTTTTCCGTTGCACGGGAACCTTGGGAGCTGACGTCAATGGATATAGTAGGTCCGTTAGTAAGGACGTCTAGCGGAAATAAGTACCTGTTAACCTTCCAGGATTATTTTACGAAGTACGCGGAAGCTATTCCTATCCCGGATCAAAAAGCAGAAACAGTAGCAAGGGCCTTTGTAGAACAAATTATAGTTCGGCATGGAGCGCCAAAGCGCCTTTTAACGGATCAAGGGACCAATTTTACCTCCCAACTTTTTAAAGAGGTATGTGCGATATTGAACATCACAAAACACACACTTCGAGTTATGCTCCCACGTCGAATGGACAGATTGAACGAATGCATCGGGTCCTAAAGGATATGTTGTCACATTATCTGGCAGATGACCAGACGGATTGGGATAAGTGGGTACCGTTAGTTATGATGGCATATCGGGGTAGCGTTCATAGTTCAACTGGGTATAGTCCGTACTTTCTGCTGCATGGTAGAGAACAAACCTTACCGATAGATGAGTTTATCAGGTTTGGCAGGGTCAAATACGACGTTGCGGAAAATTATGTATCGGAACTTCAAGCAAGATTACAAGAGGTGTATGCAAGAGTCTTCGAAAATACAGAGTTAGCTAAAGAGCGAAGGGCGGTACAGTTCAATAAGAGAGCCCAGTATCGAAGATTTGAAGAAGGTGATCTAGTATATTTGAGAGACATGGCATCCACACTTGGTGTATCAAAAAAATTGAGCAAGCCATGGATTGGTCCATTTGAAGTGCTAGAAGTTATAGGTCCGGTGACGTACAGGGTGCGTATGAGAGGATCAAGCAAAGCACAGGTAGTTCACGTGAATAGGCTGAAACCGTACTTAGGACGTAATAGTCGTGAAACTAAAACCATTGTGTCTCAATCGGAGACGGAAGACTCCTTGGACTCTGCTGAGGAAAGCTCAAACGAGGATGACTACGAGAAAGAAGATGGTGTACGCAGAAATCCGGCACGTATACTTCCCCGTTATGGAAAACGGTATCTTGGGCCCCAAACGAATCAGGTGAGATCTTAAGTTCTAGCGACGAAGAGTCGAGTCCAACTCCCGTGACGCCGCCTCCAAGACGATCATCGAGGGTACGCAAACCACCGGACAGATTGAACATATAAGGAAGAACAACAAAGGTAAGTACCACAATAGCGGATGACTGAGCGAACCCTTGCGGTAACATTAGGTATTATGTTTTGCGAAGTAAGCGGTTGGTACTTATGTAGTTGATATGTTGTATAAAGAATTTTTTTTTTTGTGTGTTGTTGGGGTTAAATTGTAATTAGGTATAAAAATATTGTTTGAACTTTGTCTTTGTAACAATTGTGTTTGTTGTTAATTTTCAAGAATAAGTGAAAAGAAGAAGAATCAGTGCTCGAGTCCGACAAAAGACTATTGAGAAGTTCGTGAACTTATAAAGTGTGGTTGGGAAACTTTCGAAATGAATAGTAAAGACAAACAAACTATGAGTGCATTTATGTGGTCGCGTGTAGCATGGGCAATACTGGTACTTTCTGTGTGTGTGCGGCAGGCAGCGGGACTAATAGCATACGATTGCGAAGATCGAGGCAGCGATATTTCCGCGGTGTCCGTTCGTGACGTGACATCTTGTCCCGAAACTGAGTCCGAGTATTCGAGTAGCGAAGTAAATGTGCGTGTGATACAGAAAAATGATATTAAGTATCAAAAAGTGTTTACGTGTTTAATCGAAATCACGCGAATTATGAGTCACTGTGGCATGCATAGCCATAGTTCTCTTGTGGCCGGAGGACTGTCTAGTTTTGTGCACAAAGTGGGTTCCGAAGAGTGCATCGGAGTGCACAGGTATAAAACGTTAAAGCTATATCAACAGTACATAGGCCAGATTGTGATGAATGGAAGTGCTTCAACGTCCATAACGTTGATTGGTCATGTAGATAGCGAAGGCGCATGTAAAGGAGAGACCTACCATGAAGGAGGGCAAACTTGGACGAATGTTTATGTCATCGCCAATGTAAAAATCAGCACTCGGGATTATCTGGCCAGAGTGAAAATGGAGGAAAATGAAATCAGTTTATTGGGTGGAGTAACGTGTCCTTATTCCCCAGGATACTGTTTCGATACGACGATGGGAGACACGGTGTGGGAGAATGATGGGAAAAGTCAGTGTGACGATCAACTTAGTGTTTTATACCAAGGGCCAGCGACCCAAGTGATACAGAAACGCACTAAGGAAAAATTTATTATAGTGGAAAATAATTCCAAGATATTCGCATTGACCATAATTAAGAAGAATTTTCTATGTCATATAGAGGTGTGGCAGACGGAACACCCAAGATTAGTTGTCTTAGAAGGCGCCGTCACGGCATATCTTCAGCCAAAGATGAGGTTAGATCCCTATAACACGGATCTAATGAGCTACGTAAATAGCAAGTTTTTATACGTAGAGCAGTCGTATAAAAGAGGTATCGACAAGATGTATGTTGACACTGTGGATAGACGATGTCAAGTGCAACGTGAAATTTTGAGAAATCGATTAATGATGGCTCCATTTGCACCACATTCCATAAGCCAGACACTACAATTGGAAAAAGGTGTTATAGGAAGAGTATTGGGCGAGGTGTTGTACATTATGAAGTGTGTACCAAAACTCGTCAAGATTCGTCGAACAGACCGTTGTTTCCATGAATTGCCTGTAGAAGTAGACAACAAGTCGTGGTATATGGCTCCGGTAACACGGATCCTCCAGCATCACGCCGAAGAGGTGGAGTGTAACGCATTAACACCTCCACTGTATCAAATTGATGGAGAATGGATCGGATTGACCCCTTATCCGACAACGAAAAAGGAACCCAAAATGTTATCCGTGGAGGCGTCTCCAAAATTGGAATTCAGCCCTATACAACCTATAGGACAATATGGGTTATATACTCAGGAGGAGGTTAGTAAAGTACAGAGAGTACTGGCGTTCGGTGTTGAACGAAAAGCGGTCGAAAATATTATAGCTAGAAGGATGGCAGGCCTCGATGCACAAAGTCAAGGTTACTCAACGTTGAAGATGTTCGCTCTAATGAAATGGAGGAATTAGCGCATTCGACGATGCGACAGATATGGGGATGGTTCTCTGACATAGGCATATTCTTTAGTGGTATTTTGGGATTCTATGTAGTGTTTAAAACAATTAAGTACTGCTTGGGAGTGATAATCAATGGGTTACATTTATATGAGACAGTAGGTTGTGGACTTATGTTAATAGCCAGTTTATGGAACACTCTAACAATGGTTTTGGTTCAGCGACATAAGCGTGGTGATAATAGTAGTGTCGCGTCACAAGCAACTCCAACGCCCGACGGTGGCGATACCCATGGTCAACTGCCGACGCAACACAGTGAATTGTATCCAGCGTTGCCGCAACATTGGACGGAGCAAGAAACCTCTACAGGTACCTTGGAACATTTATAAACCGAAAGTGTAAGTGGGTGTGGGTGAACCGAACCCGCGAGTGACTGATCGGTATGGTAAATAGTGATGGACTCTAGCTTTAAGGATTTCTAATGTAAGATGGGAAAAGAATGTGGCTCAGAGTAAGCGCACATCTTTTCGAAGGGAGGGTAATGTAACAATCGGTATTGTTAAATATAATTCACGCCAATTTTGGTGATCTTTGAATCATTGATAAAATTGCGGTTTAGCGAAAAGAAATCGATTGTTGCATTAGTACATTAGTGGCATTAAATTTATCGCATGTTTAAATTTGTTGAAAGTAGTACTATAAGAGTTGGCAATTTGTTAACGCAAGTATTTCTGTTGGGAACTGCAAATTAATTATTTAATTAAAGAAGAGTTCGAACAGAGAATCTCACAATTGGAGGTAGACGTAAATATCCGGAGCTATGATTAAAAAACAAAAGTTGATTTATACTCCGATCGGGGGACCTTCCATGAATGGAATCTTTGTTTGTACACATTACAGATGCGCGATCTTATAAAAAGGGTACCGGTAACGACATCTAGAATGTTGAGGTGCTAACATGTGACACGATAATTTGCAGTTTTCCATAAGAAAATTTGCGGTAGTTCTTGAGGAAAGGCGCTAAGCTTTAGAGTGGGAAATACGGAATATATAAATGTTTTACGCGGAAAAAAAAAAGAGAGAGGAGGAAAGTTTCTTTTGGACGGGCGGAGTTCTCCTTAAGTTTACGTGCGGAACTTAAGTTCCTTCGGGAATTAAAGTGTGTTATTTCTTCTGATATTTCCTTTTCGAAAGCGGGAAAAATAGTTTTAGTTTTAATAGTTGCGCTTAACAGAAGACGCCGAAAATCTTTGAACGAGATTTGGGAATAATTAGTTTGCGTGCGGGTACAATTGTACGTATGATTTGTTGTGTTGTGACAATTTAATTTTGCAAACGCGGATAAATAATTACGGGCGGAACGTCTTTGTTTTTTCTTTAACTTCTACACGGGCGCGTAGATCTCGCGTGGATTATTCAGATTGGTCTTTTATATTTTATTGTGAGTGGTGACATATTAGGATTATTATTATACAATACGATAAGGTAAGAGTAATTTCTTTAATCGCGTCAAAGTCCATAAGCTACGCAATCGTAGTTTTCGGCAATTAACATTGATTTGTATGGTTGTGAGCTGATAGAGAGGAAAATCCAAAAATAAATTAGGTTTAGTTTTCCCCTTGTTTTTATTTTTTATCGCAAAGAACTTACACGCATCGGAGTTTCTACTCCATCTTTAAGCCGTGCGAATCACGTTTTCCAAGAAAAGAGACTCGGGGTGAAAGCCAGTTAGCCGCCGCAAGGTAGGTGGGAAAAACAGCCCTAAGGCTTGGAATGGTGGCAGCGTACAAATGAAAAAAAAAATATAAAATTTTCCAAGTTCTCGGGGACAGGCAATTTTTTTTTTTTAGCTTCCTAATTTAAAGGATAAAATTAGAAAAGCCGGTTTTCCATTCTACCTAATAAAAACGCCGATTTTTCTTTTCATTTCTTTTCAACTCGCGCGCGCGGCGTTACAACGTTGTTGATGTTTCTAACGCGACAGTGAGCGCCACCTAGAGAAACCTAGTGAAATATACTTAAACTTGTAAAGAGAAAATATATAGATAATAAATTCTGACGAGTTTCAAGTAACATACAGTAAGACAACAACAAATTTAAATTAACAAAGGTACAACAGAATACAAATTATCTCAGATAAATATATTAATCACAGTCTGATCATATGAATTTTTAACCAATACATTTCGAGCATCTGAGCGTTGATTGAAAAATCATTTCAATCAACGGTCTGAGGTAAAGTTAAATGAATGCAGGTAGCGTCACGCGATATACGCATAAGCTGATAAAATTTAGCAATATTTGGCCTAAATTAAAACAGCCTGTTTAATGTTTATTTGATGATTTAAAAGAGTTAAATTGTAAATTAAATAACATTTCATACATGCATAAAAGCCTCATTACAAAAATAACGGTGATCTCACCACAAAAAGCATAATAAAGATCAACGTCTAAATTTTAACCACTTACCTTATCGTTTATCGATGACTTCTTCTTCAGAGACGAACGTTTAACATCATCACACAGGTCTGGATTAATACTTGATCTTAATAAGATATAACGGACAGCTAGTGATCGGCAAATAGTTTAACCGTGCGAGCGAGTAGCCCAGTAAAAAGCTAACAATCGCGTTATTTTTATCTTCCGGGTGGAAATTATAAAAATTTAAAATGGCGATATAGCCATATGCATTTACTTTACATCGTATTCGTGTGGAAAATTTCCTCACATTTTCTCGACCCATCAAATCTGGCTGATCACAATTCAATTCAATTTATTGTTTTAATTCTGGATGAAGTTAGACATCAAATGCCATTCTGGAATGACTTTTATAAAGGGTTTTTGTATAACTTAAATGATTTTCGATGTTTTACCACGTAGACGGTTAATTTATCTAAATTCTGATTGTGAGGAATTCTGTAGTTGTGTTCCTTTTAGTGTCCGGGATGTGCTCTTTTAGTCTGGAGTTCAGTCTTTTGTCCAAAATGTATGTCCTTTCACAGGGTTGTTATTCTCCAATGTCAGAAGTTTGAAGTGGATCCTATAAGCTCAACGGGACGTAACTGAGAAAACGAAAAATGATATGAAAAAGTTATTTGGCAGGAGTACGTAGGTCAGTAAGGGCTACTGTTCTAAATTAGTCAAACATATACAGGGTGTTCAAAAAAACCTTCTATATCAAAGTTATGTTTTTTTGAATAGAACACTCTGTATTTTATTTTATTTTTAAGTATACTGAATAAAAATAATGTCACGTTATTAAGGTTCTTTATACGCATTCTTTATAATTATCAATTTAAATTACTTTGTTTGCGAAATTAGTGTGGTTTAAATACATTTATTTCACTTAATCCCAAAAACAATAGCTAACACATTTTTGTCTACTAATTCCCAATTAGGGGGGCCATCGATACGAATTATTGTAATATAAAGTTTATTTACAAGGTGTTGTTAATTTAGAGTTTCATGACAATACAATATTTTATACAATTACTGCGTTATTCTAAATGGGACATCCTGTATTTTATAAAAGGGTTAAAAATTCCCTTGGCAAATTACTACAATTGTTTAACCCTTTTATTACAGTAGTAAAATACAGGGTGTCCCTTTAGAATAACGTAGTAATTGTATAAAATATTTATTGTCATGGAAACTCTAAATTAACAACACCCTGTAAATAAACTTTATATTACAATAATTCGTATCGATGGCCCCCTAATAGGGAATTAATAGGCAAAAATGCGTTAGCTAATATTTTTGCGTTTAAGTGTAATAATAAACTTTTTTATATCGTTTTTTGTTTTCCCAGTAAGCTCCGTCCCACCCTGTATATTACATAAATATGTTGTATTTAATAGAACCAGAAATACATCATCTCCACCGAAATGTATAAAACCAACACCTGTTGATAAAACCCAGATGATTCTATATTTGCATATGAACATCCCCAAGTTGCCGATAGGTGGCGATACGTGTTACATTATTATAATATTTTAGTTTCCTGTTATTTTTACACTTAACCTAATACTGAATTTAAAATTAAATATTTTGAAACAAACTGAATAGTATATCCTAGTAATATTTGTACAAATAAAATATTAAAAACTTAAAAAAAAATCTATTTTTAAATTATTGCGTTGTTCCGTCGTGTGGCAACATTATTTCGCAATATTCAATCAATGACCAAACCGGAAAGCAAACGCATAACGCCATATATCGGTGGCTGAAGGAAAGAGAGAAAGTAGAGAATCTACTGTTTGAATCTATGGGACGTTCTACATTTCAGGGGATATGATGTATTTCTGATAGAACAAATATGTTGTTGCAACTAACTATGCATCTACTATTAAAGTTCTGCAGATTAGTTGCGGACTTTTAAGAGCAACAAAAAACTTGTAGTTTAAATTTTGAAGAATTATAGTGAACTGTAACTGATTGAAATTTAAGCCTCCTTGTAGAAGGAGTAAATCAAACACACTTTTCGGTGTAATTCTGGCGGCGTTTTAGGCAGCAAGGTTGAGCACTTCCACTGACCAATTTTACAGGTTTGTGTGTCGTCTAACCGAAATTAAATTAAAAACGGCTAACATGTTCTTAGTTAAACGACACACAAACGTGTAAAATTGGGGTGAGGAAGTGCTCTCCCTTGCAACACGAAACGTCGTCAGAATTACACCGTAAAGTATGTGTTTGATTTACCCAGGTGGAAATAAACCAACCTGTGAACTGTAACAATTATGAATAAGTAGTATAAAGATATGAATTTTGAAACAAAGCTTTTTACAAAACGCGCAATAAAAACGCTAGATGGCGATGAGCGGGTTGAAAAGCGGGATTCTAGAAAGAGCTTCCGCAACATTGGTAGGATTGGAATGATAACAAAAATGTCAGATTGTTCATCAACAAACTTTAGCGAATGTTTTAAACTTTGTAAATAGCAAACGATATTTTCATGTTTTAAATTAGTGAAATGGGTAAGGAAATCATTTGCAAACTCTACTTTAAATTTCAATTGTAGTTTAACCTAGTAGTTTTAGGAAACCCCTAATTTTTTGACGGATTTTTTTGAGGTTAATTTTCATAGTTTACCCCTATTTTTAGTTTTTTTCGTTATAGTTCTTTTTTTCAATATTTTTGTGCCACATGTGACATCAAAAAATTCTTCATTTACTAATGAAACTAGAAATGACGGACTTTGCTGTTTACAGACAAATATTTACATCGATGAGAGTATTTTGTTGTGATGACACTGGATTGCATTTAAAAGCCAAGGAGGATAAACTACTAAGCAAAACGGGTGAATTAACGTTTAAATTAGAGGGAGGTAGTGGAGACACCCATACTAATGTTATTTGGGTTCCAAACCCATTAACACAATTGATCAACACGGAAACTTGTTCGGATATGCCTGCAGCTACTATAGGTAGCTCCCAACATCCTAATAATGAAGAATGCGGGATTAGGGATGTATGGGCACACAATTTAGAAGAGGAATTTCGAACTATCAGACAAGTATGTATTGCACATTGTCTTAAAAGTTATTCTGTACTAATTTTCAACTGTGGTTTAGATCGTCCAAAAATATACATATGTAGCGATGGATACTGAATTTCCTGGAGTAGTTGCTAGACCAATTGGTGAATTCAGAAGTTCTGCCGATTACCAATACCAGATGTTGAGGTGTAATGTAGATTTATTAAGAATAATTCAACTGGGGCTTACCTTTCTAGATGAAAATGGAAAAACCGCAGGTGGTTCCTATACTACATGGCAGTTTAACTTTAAGTTTAATTTGTCGTAAGTTATCTTATAATGTTATTTACTAAGAAATCTCATTATTCTCTAAAAACTACCAAATGTGACAGTCAAATTTAATTGTCAAATATCAATTAATAATTGAATTTTCTTTGTTACAGGGAAGATATGTACGCTCAAGATAGTATTGATTTACTCCAGAACTCTGGTATACAGTTTAAGAAACATGAAGAAGATGGCATTGAACCACTAGAATTTGCTGAATTGCTAATGAGTTCGGGCATCGTTTTAATGGACAACATAAAATGGTTATCGTTTCATTCGGGTTACGATTTTGGTTATCTCATAAAACTTTTAACTGATAATCATTTACCTCAAGACGAAAGCGAATTTTTCGAACTACTTAAATTATATTTCCCAACAATTTACGATGTCAAAGTAATAAATAAAATGTAGCGTAACAAATACGGAATTAAAAACTTATTGTTTTAGTATCTTATGAAATCTTGTAAAAACTTAAAGGGCGGGCTTCAGGAGGTGGCGGAACAACTTGATTTGGAAAGAATTGGACCTCAACATCAGGCTGGTTCCGATTCGTTATTAACCGGCATGGCTTTTTTCAAAATGAAGGAGGTACGTTGCAGTGGAGATTTTTCGGTAAAACTGTAGATTTGTTTTGTAGATGTTCTTCGAAGACACTATTGATGACTCCAAGTTTTCAGGTCATTTGTATGGGTTAGGGACGTCCTTCGCTGTTAATGGAAATGCAAACAGTTATGCTAATGATAATGGTGATACCAACAATTCATCATGAAAGAACATATTTAAATAAAGTGTTTAAGTAATATATTTTATCAAATCCATCAGTTTACCTTATTTCAATTGATCAGAGTACAAAAAAATAAATAAAAAACATTTAGTTGCCACCATTGATAGTGAGTGTACATTACCATTAAAGATTGCATACTGTAGATATTTCTTTTAAAAAGTTCAAAAAATTCACCTTTTGTGTCATCTAGAACTTCTAATGAATAAATTTTTTAAAAATAATTAGTAGTTACGAATATATCTAAGCTTACGGTTATGTTTGACTTTTATTATTAGTTTAGTGTATTAAAAAACAGTTTCCATGATTTCATTAAAAAAACTAAGATTTATAACATTGAATTTAAAAATAGATATACATTAGTTTCGTCTTTTTTTATTAACATTCCAAAAATCGAAAATTAAGCATTCTGTCATTGTTGCCTGCGAACCCATGAATACCAAATTTTTTTGAAAAAAGCGACGTTTGTCCATCGTTTGATGGATGCATTTGTTTGTACACGCTTCAAAATTGTTGTATGTGAAAAAAAAAATTAAAAAATTTACTTTTTTCACGCTATATCATACCAACATTCCAACATTTTTTTGGTGAAAAAGCCATCTTTTTTTACGCTACGTTTGCCCAGAAAAAAAATTTGGTTTGCCCAACCTCTAAAAATTTTTGTGAAAAAAAAATGTTTTTGACAAACAACAAAATTATATATAGTTTGCTCATCTCTCAAATTTGATTGGCCCACCCTTTACTTTCATTATAGGAATATTAAAAAAAAATAAAATGTAAAAAACTCCATTCACGATGTATACAGGGTGTCCCAAAAGAATAAGGACACAGAGTAACTACAACTTCCTTAGGTCAAATGGGATCAATTAAATCTGCGTATATTTCAGAAATCACATGACGTATCAAACTGAAAACTGGAACACAGCCACTTTCGGAGGAAGTTGAATATTCTCGCATATTGTAGAGGGCGCTGTCACAGATTTTTCTTCGTATGTTTCTGTCATTTTTCTTATGATCAACACTTTCTTTGCTGCGGGTAAAGTTTATGATGGAGAAACCAATTTTACATAAAAATGTATAGTGGTTTCATATCCACAAAATGTACCGTTTTCAAGAAAAACGCAGATACAGTATCTACGGGAAAATATTACTTCGGAGGCGCAGATTAGGCTCGTGTATTCGGAAGCTATCGGCATGTAAACTGCTTTTGCCACGTTTAACAGTGGCGTCAATTTTTATAAGGAAATAAAACTCAGTATTTTTAAATTTATGTTTAATTAAGATATTAATAAAAAATAACTGTTTAGCAGCAGCTATGTCAATAAAAAATTAATTTTGGAATGTATTTATTAGAGAAAGTGCGTAAATGCTCAGTATCTGCTTATACAGAGTGGGCCAACACCGACGAAACAGAGTCAATTGCAACTACATCAATAATTTAAAAAAAAAACTCAGACTCGTCAATTTTATTTCTGAGAGGGACATCTTTTCAACCTGTGGGCATTACAACGGAAATGACGTCACATCAAACTTTTTAAATGACAACCCACAGTTTTTTGTGCAAAATCGGATAGACGACAAAAAATGCTTTTTAAAAAACCCCACATGTTGCTAGTTTCCTTTGGCCGTTCGGCTAGAACAACCGTACAAAAATCCTTAGAGGGCTTTCACATGATTTCGCAGATATTGTCATTTAAAAAAAAACAAAAGATATTGTAATAACAATTTAATAATGCAATTGGAAAAATTATAACAAATGCTCGAAATTAGCTCCTCCAACTTCCATGCAGTGGTACAAATTTTCTTCAGATTCTCGTCTTACATTCTGCAGAATTTCTGGAGTAATCTGAAGACATTCATCGGTGATCCTTTGTCTTAAATTTTCTAAAGACGACGGTTCAGTTAAATAAACTCATAAACATCATTTTCGACAATAGGTATCTGTTAACATCGGGTTGATAACATTCTCTAACATTTCACAATTCAGATTTTCAGGTATAAAAATAGATTTCACTAGCCGGTCTCCGAAAATACCCGCCCAGACGTTTAGCTTTTATGGATACTGAGAATGAACTTGATGAAATAGTTGAAGATTTGTGTCCGATCAGTATCGACAGTTATGACGATTTTTTCTTCCTTAGGGAGTCTACCACTGTGGTTCCGGATGCACCACAGCCTAAAAGGGTTATTGTGCTTTCTTTGGTTGTAAATCGACGTATTCAAATTCAATACCTTGCACTAATAGGTGCAGGTCGTTGGGTGGATACGTATTTAACTCTTTTGGAAGCATTTTGTTGCACCCAAAAATAAGTTGTCTTCTATGTTCAGCGCCTTCCAAATGCACAATAAATGCAGTACTGTTTCCGGAGCTCTTTCACATAGTCAACAGTGTCGCCAGTAAATCTTCCGATTTTCCGCAGGTATTCTTTGACGGCCATGTGACTCGTTAGGAGCCCTGCCGTGATCTTTAACTGTGCCCGGCTTAACATTAGTAGTTTAGCCGTTTGTTTCACGTAAGGTTGTTCTATAATCATACACTTACTATGTATCAGGCCTGTTCTGGATGTCCAGTACGCCTTATGTTCTTTGCGAGTCCAATCGCTGATTGCTAGGCGACTCGACTTTTTTGATATGCCCAAGGCTGGTTCTGGGCCAACGTAAAACGTTGTGGCTCCCTGCCTGGCTAGCTTGTCAGCTTTGATGTTTCCTACAATGCCCGAATGGCCAGGCGTCCAGACAAGAGTTACCTTGTTTTGGCCTGCCAAGGTATTGAGTGTGTTAAAACATTCAAAAACCAGTCTAGATGAGGTCTTTTGGCTTAAAAGAGCTTTCAGTATTGCTTGACTGTCAGACATAATATAGATACGCCTACGGTGGTAGTTCTTCTCTATATTAGTTTTTGCACATTTGATGATGGCAAGAACTTCTGCCTGAAAGACAGTCGCTAGGCTGCCCAGGGAGAGGGCATAACCTAGATCCTCTCTTTCATTATATATTCCTAAGCCGGTCCCCGTCTTTAATTTAGAACCATCCATATACCAGACCGTCTTTTGAAATTTTCTCTTTGTAGTCAATCTAGTTATTCCGATGTAGAATGACCACTTGAAAGAGTGCGTTGTCAATGCGCTTGGTCACCATATGGTCAAACCTCATTTGAAGTAGGGATCCTCCAATGTTTGCTAAACGTCTTATTGAGGGGAGTCAGCTTTGATATTGGCTGAACATAATTGAAGTCTGTATGCCGCCAGCCTTGCTTTCCCTTTAATATATAAGTGCAAGGGGGTAAGGCCTAGCATTGCTTCAAGTGCTGCAGTGGGCGTAGTTTTCAGAGCCCCTGTTATGCTTAGACAGGCAAGTCTTTGAACCTTGCTTAGTCTCAGGATTGTGGTCTCCTGTATGACCTTTGACCACCATACACTGGCCGCGTAGGTGATGGCGGGCCTGACCACCCTTGTGTACAACCAGTGTACCATCTCTGGTCTGAGCCCCCATTGTCTGTCATACATGCGTCTGATTACCGCTAAGGTAATCTCCGATTTTCGTATGACTTTTGCTATATGTTGGTTCCAGGTAAGCTTGGAGTCAAAGATTACCCCCAAGTATTTTACCTCCCCAGATATAGCTAGTTCACGCCCATTTAAGAAAAGAAGTCCTAATCCCTCTAATTTCTTTTTGCGTGTAAACGACACTATGGTGGTCTTTTGGGGAGATACTTTCAGCCCTTCCCTCACACACCATCTGTTTACCACGTTCAGTGCACGTTGCATTCGTTCTCTGATCGTGACTGAAAACTTGCCTTCCCCTAAAATGACAAGGTTGTCTGCATACCCCAGAGAGAGAAGTAGCCTTCTGTTCTAAGCTTAGTTAGCAATCCATCTATGACTAGGTTCCACAACAGAGGAGAAAGTACTCCTCCCTGAGGGCAACCTCCTGCCACCCTGGTTGTTAACGTATGCTCGAAAAGCGTTGTGAATACCATCCTTTGTCTTAGCATGCAGTCAATCCACCTACAGCTAATTTCTTCAGACCACGTCTCCTCAGGGCCGCGGTTATGGAGTCAAAAGATGTATTATCGAAAGCGCCTTCTATATCTAAGAAGGCCGCCAACATAATCTGTTTATTTTCCAGAGCATTCTCTAGTTAGGGTACTAAGAGCTGTCTCTGTAGATCTTCCTGGAAGATATGCATGCTAGTCTATAGAGGGCTGGTCACCAGAATCCCTTCCCTAATATGCCTATCCTTAATCTTCTCCATTGTCTTTAGTACGAATGACATTCGACTAATGGGTCTATAAGCCTTTGCTTGGGAGTAGTCTGCTCTGCCAGTCTTTGGAATAAAACCACCCTGGTGAGCCGCCACGTCCTCGGCAAGTAGTGTAGGGCTAAGCTAGCCCTAAATGCCTTGCATAGTCTACGCCACAAAAGGTCAGTTCCCTTCTGTAGCATGATGGGTATGATTCCATCCGGACCCGATGACTTATAGGGCTGAAAAGAGTTTATCGCCCATTTGATCTTTTCAAAAGTTACCACTTTCTTGGCCGTTTGCCAGTCTGCTTTTGACGCTCTGTTGCCAGTTTTGTCCGACCCCTGTCTGGCCCAGTCTAGTGGTTTACCTTTGTAGGATTTTCCTCCTGGGAAGTGAGTCCGAAAAAGTTCACTTAAAGTCTCCTTCTCGTTTGTTGTGAATTCGCCGTCTTCGCGTCGAATAGTTTAAAGTGCACGTTGGGGGTTTTTCGTTAAGATCTTATAGAGCCTGACATTGTCTGGGACCGTTTCAATGTCCTCACAATGCCTTCTCTACGAGGATCTCCAAACCTTCCTGAGTGCCTTGTTGTACTCAGTTAAAGAGGCCTTATATGCCTCCCACATCTCTGACGTTTTTGCCTTATTAAAAAGTTTTCTAACCTGCTTTCTCTGACCCTCTAAGGCACTGTTCTACCACAAAACTTTCCTGGTAGTGTGTCCGTCTAGAGTTGCGGTAAGTCTCAGTTTCATAGTGTAACCCCATGATTTCAAACCCGATGTGTCTATGATCAGAGCAGCTCTCTTCATTAGGCACATGCCATTCCCTAACGAGATTACTAGTGTATCTAGTACCTGTCGTTATATCTAATACTTCCTTTCTATTACTAGTTATAAAGGTTGGTATATTACCAATATCCAATATGTCTATTCTAGTTGCCATAAGAAATTGTGCTAATGACTCACCTCTTAAATTAGTGTCTGAGCTCCCCCAGATAGTGTGGTGGGCACTTGAGTCACATCCGATGATTAACTGCGTTTCTTGTTTTCCGCAGCTCTCCACCAATTCTTCCATTTCTACGCTGGGGCAAGTATTTTCGTAGTAAAGATAGACCGATCCGAGAACAAGCTCCCTCAGTCCATCAGCACTACGAGTCAATTTAACTGCCACTATGTCCTGTGAACAGAAGTTAGTTAGTGGCAGTGTTTTTACATGTCTTTTGACAAGTCCTGGGCCTCTCGACTGTTCTGCTAGAAATTAGCTCTCCGTCAATACCACCCAGGCCTATGATTTTATCCCTGCATACCCAGAGTTCTTGAATCAGAGCAATGTCAGATGCCTCCATTGCTTTACAGAGGGCAGCGGAACCCGCCCTACTCTGTTGCAGGTTCACTTAAATCTTTTAAAGGTTAGCGTTCGAAGTCCGAAATGCACCTTCATTTGCTTTTCCTCCACAGTATGGCAGTCTTTATCGTTTACGGAGAAGACCAGTAATACTCCATCCTTCTCCTCTTTCCGACTAAGGAAGCGCCAATCTCCCACTTGAAATCCAGGATTTTGGATTTCAATTCGGGTCTTGACCACATCCACATTCGGCGTTCCTGGTACCCATACCATAACTTTGGGCCTCTTGAGAAGTTCCTTTGATTTGACCACAGTCAAATCTGCACCTTCCTATATGCATCCAAAGTGCTTCACAGTCTCCACGAGCCATATCTTAGAGTGCTCGTTCGCGCAGTTAATCCTTAGGACCCCTGCCGAGAACCAAGCACCTTTGAACTGTAGAGGATTCGCACTTCCCGAAGGAGTGGCGTCCACAGCAGCCGCCAGCTTCTCCTGGATCACGTCTGATTGAGCCTGATTCAGTTGGCCATCAGGATGGCGTCTGTCAATCACCGCCATATTGGTGTTCTTTAAAGCACCGCTGAAGGACACAGTCCGATTCTGCGGTCTCCTGGTCTTCTTTGGTGCTCTTTTTTGAGAGTCGGGTGTTGAGAAGTCTGAGAGAAGCCTTTTTGAAAAACTAGTGGCCTCACCCTCCTTCCCCTTGTCCTTCTCAGTCTTTCGGTTGTGTCTCGATTTGGCTTCCGTCCACGTACCGTCTTTTTTCTTCGCTTCTCTCTTTAGCTTCTTTTTTTGAGCCCCAAAGAGCCTGTTTTTATTTTTGAGCAGGTTCTTGTTTTCTCCTGCCGTTATTGGTGTTGGAGCTGGTCCGGCTGCGTCTGGCGACTAAGAGGTCGTCTCCGTAGCACACACAGTCTCCATTGGTATAATAATATTTTCGTTAGCCTCCATTTTGGTCCCACGAGTGTTAGGGAAAGAAAGGTCACTATGCCAGGAGCCCCAACTAACATAGAAGGCTATATTACATCGACAGGTCGCCCGGTTTTTCGAGGTGAAACCAGTAGGTACTGATCTACTATTTAGACTTGTCCACCGTCAGGACGAGTCAGCGGTATAACAGTGGTTAACTCTGTTCGGAGCGCCCCACTGGCGTCGTTAAATTTTGGTGCAAGCCCTAAGCCACGATACAACAACCGGACCAAGAAGTTTGGTCCGCGGTCAGTGCTTTCACGTGCTACCAGTTAAGGTTTTCTGTCCACAACGAGCATGTTTATCACACCTAACACCCACTAACCTGGTGATCCCTTTCGGTCATCTCAACAGGCCATTACTCTATCTGCCACCTGAGGACGCGCCCGATAGGGGTTACTGTCCCTCACGGGGTTATGAAGATTTACTATCCCGTTTAAAAAAACGTAGGTTTATCGGAAAAACAAATATTGAAAGTAAAGTTCAGATTGTCAACTGCTCGTTGACTCATAATTTCACAAAACTGTTGACGACAGTCAAAATCGTCTTCGTTGAGTTTGTGCACCAAATTTATTTTATAGGGATGAAATTTATGAGCCTTCAGAATGCGTCGAATACTTGTTTGGCTGACTCCACAAATTTCCTCCAATTTCCTTGTACTCAATGTTGAATCTAGAACAACTTGACCCAACACGGTTACTTCGACCTCTTCATTTTGCACCGCGTGTGTAACATTTGTATGTTTCTTGTTGCAAACATTTCCTGTCTCCCGAAATTTCCGCTCTAATTCTATAACGTATTTTCGATTAAGATATTTATCTGGATGACGTTGGTTAAAGGTTATTGCTAGTCTATTAGCACAGTCATCATTTTTAAAGAATAATTCAATAATTTAAACTTTTTCGTGAGTGGTGTAACCCATTTTTGAATTAGAGGGATACAAAACTAAACTAAACTCTAAAATTTGACGTTTACTAGTTCCAAAAGCTTCTTGATCATTAGTCTGGGATTATTTTTTTAATCACAGCATCCACAAAATCATAGCATGTTTTAAAATTTATTCAAAAACAGGATGCTGTGTAAAGAGTAGAGTTTATTCAACTAAACCTACTTCTTTAGAAAATTTAAGACAAGGGATCACCGAGAAATGCCTCCCGAAATTCTACAGAACGTAAGACGTCGTTTAGAAGAAAATTTGTACCACTGCATGGAAGTTGGAGGAACTAATTTCGAGCATTTGTTATAATTTTTTCAATTGCATTATTAAATTGTTACTGTAAAATCTTTTGTTTTTTTAAATGACAATATCCGCAAAATTGAGGGCCCTCTAAGGGTTTTTGTACGGTTTTTCTAGCCGAACGGCCAAAGAAAACTAGCAATAGGTGGAAAAGCATTTTTTGCCGTCTATCCTATTTTGCACAAAACCTGTGGGTTGCCATTTAAAAAGTTTGATGTGACGTCATTTCCGTTAAAACCAGAGGTAATACTGGAATGCCGACAGGTTGAAAAGATGTCCCCCTCAGAAATAAAATGGCAATTGACGGGTCTGAGTTTTTTTTTTTAAATTATCGATGTGGCTGCAATTGGCTATGTTTCTTCGGCGTTGGCCGATCCTGTATACTACTGTGACTCAAAGTTAAATATTAAATATAAATTTGTAAAGTTGCACAATAAACGGGGAAATTTTCAGTCACTATTTTTCTTACGCTACAGTAAAAACAGATCAAGATTAAAAATTGTTGAGTAAAAATCGTTTCCTGTGTATGAATTAATCCACCAAAAGTACAAATTTTATCGATGTACGTACTTTTGTTAGAATATCCAACTTTTTTTATAAAGTGTGTAAAATTGAGGCCCATACACATAAAAGACGTTCGCCAGTTATAAAAAATTTTTTAAATCGTTGTGTAGTTTTTAAAATGTGTATTTAATTCAAACACAGAAACAGTTCAATAGAAGGTCGTCTGTATTGTGACGTCATTCCATGTATAAATAACGTAAAAGAGTAAATTAGTGGTGTTTTACGTTGTGTTGTTTTACCGGTGAAAGTGTTTTTATGAAGTGTCGGGTGTAAATAATGTATAAAAAACACTATAAGTTAATGAAAATACAGTATACGAGTATCTTCACTCTTAAATATTGTTTGTATTGAATGTACGAATATATCCTCCATTACCAATTTAACTTAATGGCATCCTGTAGTAATTATATGAAGCACAAATTCATTTTGAAATAAAAAGTGTCTACCTAATGTGAATTATGTATTTCAATGGTGTTACTTACTATGTAGCTCTTACACCTCTTAATCTCCGCGGAATTGAATCGTTCGTCATCATTCTTAATAAAGTCCATCACCATAACCGTTGATTGAAATATTGGTAAAGATAGTCAACCGCTTGTATTTGCTTGTATCACGGATGCAATTCACATATGCATGTTGGGTTGCGTTTTTGTTTACTTTTTCACCTGTACTGAAGCGCTAAGTTATAATGTGTACGATTCTTGAAATAGAATAGTTCAATTTATTCCACCGTTGTAAAAATGGCGCAACATACAATCCGTAAAATTTACTTTTGTCAATACAATGTTGCAACGTTTTCAAATATTTAGTAAACGTATTAACTAGTAATTAAAAGTGACGAATTTTTCATTTATGAATAATACCATTGATGATACATATCTTGGATTTTAATGACAATGTTTTTTAAATAATTTACTAAAATACATGCGAAGCGTTATTTGTTAAAACAGTTTGGTTTGGTCGGTGTTAGATAAATAAGAAACAATTATTTTACAAATTATGCTTGCACTTTATTTTTTAACTTGCAAATAATAATGTTGACATTTGTTTGTCATTTAATAACTTCGTTAGGAATAAAGTAGAACATACTGGGAGAAATACCACTAGAGTTCAGAAACGCAAAATTATTGGTTTTTGTATCTACTTGTTTTACGTGTTCAGTTGAAAAGGATTTTAAATAAAAATTGGTTTTCAAATTTTTCAATTCAAAAGGCAACAAGTTACCGTGTTTTTTAGGAAAGTGGGTTCCACTAGACCTTCAAATTTAAATTCACTTGGTAATAAAACCTATTCCTATTACTTCTAAAAAATAAAAGTACTAGATTTTAGCTTGAGGTGTGTTGTCTCCCGACGCGGTGCGGATAATACGTGTATAATACACTATTCTTTTCTGTGACGAAATAAATGACGATTTAATATTGAAAAATCATATTACAATAGAATTAGAAAATTATTGAGGGAAATTTGGTGTTAAAAATAGTACTCACTTTTTTCCCGAGGGAAAAAATAATTTACGAAAAGTGACACTTTGTTATCTGTTAGTAGAGATAAAAAGTTAGGATTTTACTCTTTGAAACTGTATCAAAATATCATGGTTTCGAATTAAAATAGTTTAATTAAAGTAAAAAATAGCTCATTAATTATAAACATTGTTTCAAAAATTACAATTCCAACTGATCTAAAATAATAGTAATAATTTACAAACAATTTACACATAAATAATAACGTACCTAATACAATGCTATACATAAAACATATCCAAACATTTACACTTATTTATGCAGATAATATTCTTATTTTACGGTGTGGTTTTGTGACATCACTGTAATTATAGCTATTAGAAATATGTTTATTAGCCTCCCACTTTAAGGTTCGATATAGTTTTATTTTAACCAACTGATCGATAATTAACAGTTTATGAGTGTCGCATTCTCTGAACCATGAATTCACACTGCTGTTGAGACATTTTTTATACGGAGTTTAATTTTTTCCAATAAACCATAATCTGTTTTAAAAAGATGAAATTCTTCAGTAAAAAGTTTCAATAAAAAAACACCAATCTTGATTGTAATATTTTCATTGTAACAAATAAACAGATAATCATTAAGCTTTGCATAGATGCTTCTTTAATGCGTTTATTATATCTTAAAATATAAGTACACCTAAAGTTGATATTGAAACAAATGTATTACGAGGAGTCTTCCGGATTATCGTTTATGAGTCACATTCCTTATCGGCTTAGTCAGAAATTCTACAATTGCATACTTTTAGCAACACCTTTAGTAAATGAGTAGGCTTGTTATAATATTGTTTAGATGCAAACAGTTGAGTACGTTAGATTGTAATATAAGAAAATTCAACATTCGTTCCAACATAAAAAGGGATAGCGTTTCTATGTTAAAAAATTTTAATTTCAATGACCAAAATTTAGAAATTTACTTGCGTAAGCCTAATAGATTTTAAAACATTTTCAACGGATAAACGATGTTAATGTAATAAATATATGAGTATGGAATTTTCAAAAGTATTTAAAGAAATTGTTTTTTTTGGGAGAACGTTTTTCAACGATTTCTTTACGAAATTAATACTTTTAAATCTGCAGGTTTTTTTCATAATAATAAACTTTATTCACATGTGTATGTATACAATCTTTGTACATATATGTGTTTGTCATGATGGTATAACCATTGTTATAACCTTACGTAAGAAAGATACAAATAAATATTATTACATTGAACAATTAACAGACAATAGAAAAAAATATATAACAAAGGACACACATTTAATTAGTACGTCGACAAAAATCAATAAATTCTTGTATATTGTAGAACGCATGTTCTTGTTTGTTTGTCAACATTGACTCAATGCACCAATATTTCAATCAACGGCATGATGCATTGGCAACAATGTCGTGCCTTAGCATAAACTATCAGCAAAATTACAGTTTTCTATTTCACATTTATCGGCAATACTGTTCTGTAAATTCTACAATACAATTGACGTATTTTCTTAGCACAAAGCGATACTACCGACCTCTGATGTTAAGAACAAATTTCGGGGTCGCATAATCCCGTAAGGTTGACTATCTTTACCAATATTTCAATCAACGCCATAACATAATATGTAAAGACAAACTCTTCCGATGTCATACAATTATAAACACCCGCTTTTAATTCCAATAAACACAAAGATTACCACTGAATCAAGCGTAAAACGTAAACAAACCACCGTTTACACGAGTGTTGACGTCACGACCAACGGCAACGTGTTTAAAGAATGATTTTAAAAGACGGTGTTTTGGATATCTTTATACTGAAAATACTTAATTCTGAACACATTATATATTTTTTGTAGTACTGGGGTTTCTTTTTACGTTTATAACTAAACAATGAAGTATATAATTTTCTTAAATATTAATGAAAACATACCCAATTTGATCGATTGTTTTTAAAAAATTAGATCAGTGTTGGTTTCGTGGCATTTATTTATGTTGACTTTATAAAAATGTATTAACTTACCACAGGTCTGTTTATTATCATTAGTGTATAGCAATATCAACAACATCAGTAACAGCTAATACAGTTCTATCACGACAACTATAACAGATCTGTTTACCTGTTCTCGCTAAACTATAGATATTAAGGAAATGAAAAGGAAAATTATTCTAGCACGTATAGCCATTCAACAGAAATATAATCCACTCAAAACCAATAAATTTAATAGTGAAATGATTTTCTTGTAGTGCAGTAGATTAAATTCTATTAAATTCCTTTATTTTACAACCTTTTCTTGCTTTTTGCTCTGTATTGAGCATTAACCTTAATGTACATTAACATTTTTTATCCATTTTAGTAAATTTCGCTTATAAATCAAAATTGCATTCATTGTTGACCTAATTAAAGGTTAATAATCACAACATCAAATCAAAATTACACGTTAATAATGATTAAACAAAATAGGTATCTGGTTTCAAATAACGTTTTCAAACTTTAATGCACAACAGCATTCCACTTTAGTAAATTTTTCTTATAAATCAAATACATTTATTGTTGACCTTAATAAAGGTTCATGATTCCAACATCAGATTTTATAGGGCCTTAACCTTGCGAGCAACCTTGAACGTTCCCGATCCATCCCGAGCGATTCCGAACTAACTCGATCATCGATGATCTTGACCTACTTAGCAAAGATATAAACCCATGACCTTGACCTTGGGATAACTTTGAACCTTAAATTTTACGCCAAAAAATAATTTATTATTCAAACAAAATATACATAGACACATTTGAAAATGGTGAGATATAAAATTTAAAAAGTGATCTTTTGACACTTTGTAACGATGCGTTTTTCGCACCGTCACTAAATTAATTGGAGTAATTAATTGCCGATTTCGTTATGTATTTAATTGTTATTAATTTTTACGTATTATTAATTATAAACCCTAAGCAAAAGATAGAGGGCGGCCCGTTGTACAAAGTTCGATAGCGCCCCGCTTAAACTTTCGTGCGCACGCAGTCCCCTCCCGCAAGCCAGTTGCTCCACTTAAGTTTTGCCTTATATGAGCGTGAGCTCTTGCGTTAAACAGACAGTTAGTTCCGGATACCTGTTTCGCCTGGTCCTGCCGTTAATACTGAGTAAGCCTGCTTTTTTTTTCTAATTTAACCGCGGAAGATACCGCTTTGGCTATTCTCTCCCCGTTCCCTTAACTTTTCTTTTCCCTATCCGTGTGTTGTATTTGGGGTGCCACATTTTCACGCCTTAAGTACACCACTCAAACAGTTGTCCAAGTTGGCATAACGCATTTTCGTGTATCAACTTGGCCATTCTTCTTCATTCTTCCAATCCGTGTGTTGTATTTGGGATGACGCATTTTTGCGCCTTGAGTACACAACGCAAACCGTAGCCTGGGTCGATATAGCGCATTTACGTATGTTGACTCGGTCACTCCCACTATCTACCGCATCCCTTAAAAGACCGTTTTTCTGCTAGTATACCGTCACCATCATCCCTATATTAACCGCCGCACTGCTTACATTACCGAAATCATTACCCCTATAACTGTCAAATCTGCTGACTGCTTTTGGGTTGAATGGTTTTGCTTTACTATGCTGTTTTTCTGTAAAACTAATAACAAATTGTTTCGTGCTAAATAAAAAAGTTTTGAGTTTTAGTGTATTCTCTTTATTTCTACGAACTGCTTCCCTTTAGACAATCAGAACACTGGAATTTTTAACCTCCACTGTAGCTTCCCGACGAGCAAACTGAGAGTAAAGTTTGTCATCAAATTTGGCGCCCGAGATTCGTCCGCTTTTGTTATTTACAGAAACTAACCGAATTTGGGAAGCAGAGCGTCACAACTTGATGAATTAAATTCTTGTAAAAATATCAAAACAAAATTTTTAATAAGCTCAGATTCAATTGCCAAATTGATAATTTTCTTTTTTCTTTACCAAATTGAGGTCGAAGTAGTTATTTACCTAACTGCTTAATTTTTTTGATTTTTTCATTTAACTAATACAACAAAAAATTTGAGTTGGTAGCACTGTCCAGCCGATTACTTGACAATTTGCTTTGCGTTGTCAATTAATACCAACCTAAAAAAAATTTACCTATTCCATCGGAAACTAAAAAATCCACCGCTTGGTGCTGGTAAACAAAAATTGCGCAAAAGTAATATCCATATTAGAAAACGTATGGAATTAAATTTAGTATATCAGAAATTTCACAATTTTTCGGAAAAATGCTTTTATAATAAAATATTTAAATTGAACGCGTTCTTAGCTAAACATTTCATCTCAATCTTGATTCTTGTGGATAATGAGAACTTAGATTTTTGCATTCTCGACACATTAACTTCCAGATTAATCGTATTAGATAAGAAATCGAAATTTTTAGGTATTATATAGGAATTAATAGTTATTTAACAGAACGAGTGTATAAGGGCGATTAACAATCGAGATATTTTTAACGCGTGAGCGAAGCGAGCGCGTTAATGTTTGAAATAGTTAATCGCCGTTTAATTCAAGAGTTAAGTTACACAACTTTTCCGTCGACCGTACTTTGTATTTATTAATAAAATTATAATTTAATAATTTTAGAAAAGATATGCTATTGCGAACGCACCTTTAGAAAGTACCTTTTGTGAACTTTTTAATTGTATAACATAACCGAACTTCATTGTTTCTACTTTTGTGAGCTTTGTATTTGATCATTCTTTGCCTATTCGTCTTTTGTATGGCTATTTGACAACAGTATTTTAATTAAGGTGACTAATGATGGAGAATTGAGGTACTGAATTCCAATTGTTCCGTCAAATACAATAGGTTTCATCACAGTCGAAACAAAGTGTATAAATATTTTTGTGAGAACGGATTGGTGCTTATTCAAAATAGTGATGCACCTACAAAGACCGAACCAGAAATGGTTGACAATGTTCGATGCTGAACATCTTTAAATGTTATCATCGGAATGTTGTATACAGTAGGTAAATGTCTCCAAAGTTTGTGTGAACAAATTGAAGATTTATTACAACTGTAAATTAATGTTATTTGTTCTTATTAAAATTTGCTTTGCTACAAATTATGAAAGATTTTTATTTACATTTTCTAATTGTTATTATTGATGTGACAGATAAAATGGCAACTTAGGTATACAAATGTATGATTAGTTGCCTATACTAAAAAATCGTTCATTTAATAGGGGTGATTAATGAATGATTTTGTTTACGTTAATGTAAGTCATAAATGCAGATCGACGGAAAATAGTTATTTAGAAACGAGTGTATTTAACAAAGGGCGATTAACAATCGAGATATTTTAACGCGTGAGCGAAGCGAGCGCGTTAATGTTTGAGATTGTTAATCGCCGTTTAATTCAAGAGTTAGTTACACAACTTTTCCGTCGACCGTACTTTGTAATTTTAATAAAATTATAATTTAATAATTTTAGAAAAGATATGCTATTGTGAATGCACAATTAAAAATTACCGTTTTGTGAACTCACCACAATTTTTTAATTGTATAACATAACCTAACTTCATTGTTTCTAATTTTTTGTGAGCTTTGTATTTGATCATTCTTTGCCTTTTCGTCTTTTGTATGGCTATTTGACAACAGTATTTTAATTAAGGTCACTAAGTTGATGGAGAATTGAGGTACTAAATTCCAATTGTTGCGTCAAAACACAATAGTTTTCATCACAGCGAAACAAAGTGTATAAATCTTTTTGTGAGAACGGATTGGTGCTTATTCAAAATAGTGATGCACCTACAAAGACCGAACCAGAAATGGTTGACAATATTTGATAAATGATACAAAAAGTCCAAGTACATCTCTACGTTGCCTGTAAACAAGTTGAATTTTTGATAATGACTTGTCACATCATACCAAACAAAGATATTTATTCATATCGCTATTGTGTATTCCAGCTTAAGATTCTTTAACGATGAAGCTTGATTTCCCTTTAATGTTATTTCACACAACATGCTCAAGTGTTTATAAAAAAAACATTTTCTTAAAGTGGTTCCACTACACCTCCAAAACATATTTTTAAGAGTCGGAATGTTTATCGGGCCATTCCTTTTTTTGAACAATGAGTAAACAATATTGAAGAACTGTGTGAGACAATAGTTTGTAAAATAGAAAATTGAAGATTTATTACAACTGTAAATTAATGTTGATTCGTTATTATTAAAATTTGCTTTGGTACAAATTATGACAGACTTTTTATTTACATTTTCAAATTGTATTTGATTGACAGATAAAATGGTAACTTTAGGTATACACATGTATGCTTAGTTGCCTATACTCAAATCGTTCATTAATTGAAAATCCTTGATTAATAGAGGTCATTAATGAACGATTTTGTTTACGATAATGTAAGTCATAAATGCACGGTCGACGGAAAAAATTTGTAACTTGCAGAAAAAATCAGAAACTTGAAATTTGGTACACGACTATATCGATTATTTTTGTTCTACCTAAAATATTTTCAGACATTCACAGCTATACAGGATGAGCCAAAAGTACTATCAACTTTCTTATTTTTAAATACAAACCTATAATTACTTTTACATAGTTCGATTGGCCATATAATTCTAAGTTTCTGTAATCTAAATTATGTTATCTTATCTTTCACCGTTTTTGATATGTGTCATTTTTTTCCAAAAAGATTGTGTTTTGTAATAGTTCACGAAAAAAATCTTGCAAATCAATTGAGATAACAAAATAAAATTCATGGAACAGTTCGCTGAAAATCCAAGCTTACTCTTGATGTCCTATTAAAAGTTCCATTTTGTACAATAATTTTTTCAAATGGCACCTTCTGCTTTTTTTATGTCATTCGAGAGGAATTGGGTATAGGAAATTTGCAATATTCTATCGAAAGATGTAAAAAAGCCAAAGGTGCAATTAATTTTTTGATCATTTTTGGTTGTGATATTTGAAAATTATCTGTGTCCGTATGGTTGAAAAAGAAATCATCAGTAGGACATTAGGACTAAGTCTGGACTTCTAGTCAACTGCTCTATAAATTTAATTGTTTAATCTCAACTGATTTACGGGTAAATTTGTTTTCGTTAACTACTACAAAGACCATTTTAAAAAAAAATGACGTATGTCAAAACGGACAAGAATAAGAAAAACATAATTTAGGTTGTATAATCCATCTAAAAAGAATTATAAGTTTGTATTTAAAATAAGAAAATTGATAGCAGCTTTTGGCACACCCTGTATATCTAAAGGTCTAAAATATTTTAAGTAGAACGAAAATGTTCAATTATGACCGCGTACCGAATTTCAAGTTTTTGATTTATCTGCAAGTTAAAAAACTTTTAATGCACGCTCTCGCAGATCATCCTGTATGTGCCGCACAAAGACTGAAAATAGCTAATGGGTTATGTTTCTGTTTCAAGATTCTAGCTTGTAGTCCAGAATATTTTGCCAACATCGTAACTTTGACTACAACAGTTTGTAATTTCCAAAGACAAATTTTCAAGAGTTTGCAAAAGAGTGATACTTCTTAATAACTGCAGCTTTATGACCTACATTTTCGATAAATGTTATTTTCAACAGGAAGTCCATTTCCTAAAACATAACACAAAATAAATGTTAGTTTGTCTAGAATGCGCAATATTAGGAGTAGAGTCAACAAAAATATTTCACCTTTTTGCTTCCTGTCCTATATAAGTTTAAAGGGTTTAAACTTTACTTTCCAAAATTTTTATAAATTCGTCACAAGTGGTTGATGATAAATAGGATACTCTTCCTTTCCATTTGTTTCTACATTTTTTAAATGGTCATTTAAAAAAGGATCAAACTCTACAATTAATTCAAGAACTCCCTAATAGTTTCCATGATTAGCTTTTCCTCGAAAAGGGTAAGCCGTGACTTGAAAGAAATTTTATTGTTGCCACAATACGCTTTAAGACGTTAATCCGATATTGTTTTTCAATCAAATATTGTTGGTGAAGTTTTTCATCAATTTTGCCCTAATTGGTTACATCTATTAGTGACATATATTTGCAGATTCGGTCTATGTTCAATGGACCGTTCATGGTCTCGCGATTCTATCAGTAAAATACCATTTATAAAGGCAATGTCATTTTCCCAAACAACTTACAGGGTAAACAAAATAAAAGAATTTTCTGAGAATTAGTCATTCATGGCGAAAAATTACATCATTAATTAAGTGGAAAAAACATAGATTTTGAACAATAACTGGAGATGAAAAAATCAAGCCTTAGTGTATTAACTAAATTAACTTTAATTTGAATTTTTTAGTGAGCGATCCCAGGATAGATGACGCCCCTAGACCATGCCTTGTTGGCCTATGAGGCAATTCGCCGGTATGTAGGACAACAATAAAATGGTTTAACATTCTCGAACTGACAGATAACAAACTTGCAAATAAAAGTAAAAAATCTTAACTTATATTTTTCTTATCACCTCTGTTCTCTGTTCACGTTGCTAGGACAGGTGAACAAGCATACCCAGTACTGGGCCAGTGTATATATATAGCGGCGTGCTGTTGCATTGGTAGGATAGGCAACGCACTTGAGAGAACGGTGTTAACATTGTTATCACATCCTAAGCAGATACGTAAACCATGTAATTCGGAGAGAGTAAAAATACAAAGTGGAACATATTATAAAAATGCTTCTTTCCTCGATCTGTTCACATTTTAATCTCGGCCAGTTATTGCATTGGTAGGATAAGCAACTCACATGAAGGAAAATTGTTAACATTGCTGATTACATCGAAACCCGAATTAAAATAAATTCAGTTCTATCTTTATTTATTAACATGATTTTTGTTTAATTAATTGCCCTAATTGCGTGCGGCACCTAGGGGCCGATTTAAGCTAGTGCATTAATATTAGTGTGGCAAGTGGTAACTTCATACAATCGCATTTCGCGAAAAGCTTCAAATTAGTGCATTAAAATGCTTAAGTTATTACTTAATTATTTCTTTAAACTTTAATTTAAAGTAGTTGTAGGGACCACAAACACGGGCTATCCCCACACATGCAAAATCTCCCTCCTACAAGCCGAAGACGCGCGAAGCCGATCGATCACGCCAACAACCCCTATAAGAAGACGGCTCGCGCAGAAAAAAGACACTCTCAGTTAGGCCTTAAACTAACACAGTCACTAACTGGCGCGTATAGCCCGAAGCAACCACCGGCGCGTATAGCCCGGAACAACCACCGGCGCGTATAGCCCGGAACAACCACCGGCGCGTATAGCCCGGCCTACCCACTGGCGCGTCTAGCCCAGTGCCACACCTGGCCCAGGGATCACGCCGCCACACAACTGAGGGTCGGTCGATGCCCCCGCAGCAATCAAAGCACCACAAGGGTCGCGCCGACAACGACGCCGACAGCGGACCGACGTGCGCGCCTTCCTTCGACGCGCACCCATACCGGAGCCAGTGTCGCCGTTACCTCCATCGCCACAGAAGACGACGGCACCCATGTCCATACGCTCGCCCACGACAACGGGAACCACCACGCCGCCTACCTCGCCGCCCGCCTGGAAATTGCGCCTCATCGAGCTGCCGCCACCGAACATCTACCGTTTCGTCGACGGCATCACATTACGGAGGCAGGACCCGCGGCGACGACGATGTTAATATCAGTTGTTAATATGTAAATATGTAGAGTGTAATAAAGTGATCAAGTTCACGCGTAAATAAAATCAACGGTGGGGCAGCCCCCCCCCAAATTGGTGACCCACGACGACTGAACAAACAATTAAAGTGAAAAAATTCCGCGAATAAGTGCCGAGAGTGTCGTCAGCAATAAACAATATTGATCCGCGAAACAGACAATCGAAATAGTGCGCAGATGAACAACACTACAATGCCGAATCAACAAGAAACAAACTCCGAACCAACACAGGTACAACGTATCCAAGTACGAATTCCACCTTTTGGCCGGATGACCCGGAACTATGGTTCGCACAAATCGAGAATCAATTCCACATAAGCGGCATCACCTCAGACGGAACAAAGTACGGATACGTAGCAGGCAACCTAGAGGCCCGGTACGCAAGCGAAGTACGAGACGTCCTCACCGCACCACCCACAGAAAACAAATACAACAAGCTGAAAACAGAGTTAATACGCAGACTCAGCATCAGCCAGGAGCAGAAAACTAAGCAGCTGCTAGAGCGAGAAGAGCTAGGAGACCGCAAACCATCCCAGTTCTTAAGACACCTGCAGCATCTGGCAGGAACAGCAGTACCGGAAAGACTCCTAAGATCAATCTGGTCCAGCCGACTACCGATCAACGTATCAGACGTAGCGGACTTAGCCGACGCAATCTTAAACACAACTACGGTTATTACTCCTACGGTCAATACGATAGACGACACAATCAAAGATTTGGTCAACGAAATTGCACAACTCAAAACGCAAATGCAAAGCAGAACACCAAATCGCGCAACAGGGCATACAAGAACACGAAGTCGGTCCATATCCAAAACATACGACACGTGCTGGTACCACTATAAGTTCGGCAGCAAAACCAAGAAATGCCAAGCGCCATACAAGGCAACAAGCAATTGGGGAAACGACCAGAGCAGTCGCTAATGACGGCCAGCGACGCTCAAAACAAACGCGCCGTCTTTACGTCACAGACCAGAGATCTAAAATCGAATTCTTGATAAACACTGGGGCAGACGTGTGCATTTTCCCGCGCAAATTACTCAAAGACAAACGACAAACATCGCAATACAAACTCTACGCAGCCAACAACACCGAAATCAACACATACGGAGCAATAAACCTAGATCTTGATCTTCGGTTAAGAAGAAGCTTCCGTGGAGATTCATAGTAGCAGATACACACAAACCCATCATAGGAGCCGACTTCCTATCACACTACGCACTACTGGTAGACGTACGCAAACAAACGCTATACGACATGGCGACAAACCTAACAGCAGAGGGTCGCACAACTCACGACTCACAAAACAAAGGGATTAGCACAATCTGCAACAACAAGAAATACCACGAGTTGCTAAAAGAATTCCCAGCAATCACAAAACCAGCAGGAATACCTACAAATCCGCAACATTGCACAAAACACCACATTCAAACAACAGAAGGTCCACCAGCAGCCAGCAGACCACGAAGACTAGCGCCAGACAAACTGAAGCTAGCCAAGGAAGAGTTCAGACTCATGGTCCAACTGGGCATTGCTCGCCCATCAAAAGCTCTTGGGCAGCGCCACTACACCTAGTGCCCAAGAAAAACGCGGAATGGAGACCGTGCGGAGATTACAGAGCGTTAAACGCACGAACACTCCCCGACAAATATCCAGTCCCACACATCGAGGATTTCTCCCAAACGCTGCACGGAAAGAAGTATTTCGCCACAATAGATTTGGTAAAAGCATACCACCAAATCCCAGTCGCCGAGGAAGACATACCCAAAACTGCAATCACAACGCCGTTCGGGTTATACGAATTCCCTTACATGACGTTCGGGTTACGTAACGCAGCACAGACGTTCCAAAGGTTCATGGATGAAATATTACGAGACATGGATTTTGTTACGCATACATCGACGACATACTGGTAGCATCAACGTCCGAGGAAGAACACGAGTTACACCTACGGCAACTGTTCCAAAGACTGCAAGACAATGGGATCATCATTAACCCAGCAAAATGCACATTCGGAGAAGCACAAGTCCAATTCCTTGGCTGTCTCGTCTCAGAGCAGGGAACACAACCACTACCAGACAAAGTCAAAGCAATCCAAGATTTCAAAGCACCCAAAACAGCAAGAAAATTACGACAAGTATTGGGCATGATCAACTACTACCGACGTTTCATACCAAACGCAGCAAAACGCAATCACCGCTGAACGACCTCTTGAAAGGCAAACTCAAAGGCAATCAACCCATACACTGGAACGAGGAAGCACAATCAGCATTCGAGGAATGCAAACAGCAAATCGCAGAAGCCGCGCTGCTTACACACCCACAACCAGGCGCACAAATATCAGTCACAACTGACGCATCAGACACAGCAATCGGAAGTGTCATACAACAAATCCAAAACGGAGATTGTAAACCGCTAGCCTTCCTGTCACGAAAGTTGTCAAACGCAGAACAGAAGTACGCAGCTTACGACAGAGAGCTGCGCGCCATTTACTCCACAATACGTCATTACCAACACCTATTGCAACGTCAATTCACGATCAACAGTAAACCTAACATTCCCTTGCAGCAAGAGTCGACCATCACGCAGGTACTTCGACGAATTAGGGCGAAGCCAAGCAAACGACGGGGAACTACAGAACGTCTTGCAGCAAAACAACACAAGTCTACAGCTCAAAAAGTTATACATGCCAGGACACACAACCGAAGTCTACTGCGACGTGTCCACAGCACAGGCAAGACCGTTTGTCACAAGCGCACACAGAAGACAAGCCTTCGAAAGCCTACACCAATTGTCGCACCCAGGAGCAAAAGCATCAGCCAAACTCGTATCTCAAAGATTCGTATGGCCAGGTATTCGGAACGACTGCCGTAGATGGACACAACAATGCACACATTGCCAACGCTCCAAAGTGACAAGACACAACGTTCCACATCCGATACAATTCAAGGCACCATCAGCTAGATTCGACCACGTGCACATCGACCTGGTCGGACCTCTACTAATATCGCGCGGACACAGATACATACTTACGTGTATAGACCGTTTCACCCGATGGCCAGAAGCCATACCGCTGGAGAACATCGAAGCCGAAACCGTTGCACGCGCGTTCTTTGTCCACTAGATAACAAGATTCGGAACACCACTACAAGTCACGACAGACCAAGGCAGACAGTTTGAGGCACTACTCTTCAAACGCCTAGAAGAGGTAGCCGGTTTCACGCGAAACCGAACAACGGCCTATCATCCGCAAGCAAACGGACTGGAAAGATTCCACCGTCACCTGAAAGCAGCCTTGACGTGCCACAATACTGAAGACTGGTTCGAAACACTGCCCATCGTACTGTTAGGCATATGGAGGGCATGGAAAGAGGATCTTTCGGCGACAGCAGCAGAAATGGTATACGGCGAAAGCATACGCTTACCAGGCGAATTCTTGTGCGAACAGCAAACAGACCGAAACGTGGAGCCGCAGAACTATGTGACACAGTTACGACGTCACATGCAAACACTCAAACCGGTTCCAACGGCAACACACAGCGCACGCAAGAGCTTCGTTTTCCGACAACTCGACAACGCCAACCTAGTTTTCGTGAGAAACGACACAGTAAGACGCCCACTGCAGAGACCGTACGACGGACCCTACGCCGTCATCAAGCAAAGCAATAGAACGTTTACCATAAACAAAAACGGCCAACCCTGTACTGTGACGGCAGAAAGGATAAAACCGGCATATACAGAGGTACAACCCAAAGCTCAGCAAACACAGGCCACAGTCAACCCAGCAACGACCCGAGTCGGAAGAAAGATCCGCCTACCGGTACATTCCAAACGTGACTCCGTCACCAGGGGGATAAATTCTAGGGGGGGAAGAAAAAAAAAAGGGAAAAAAAAATGTTGGTAAAAAAAAAAATTGATAAAAAGAGAGGGAAGGGAAAAGTCACGACCCCCCTATTAAGGAAAAAAAAAAAAAAAAAGGAAAAATTTATGGAATATTTTCAAGGGGGTATGTGGCATAGATTTTTTTTTTTTTTTTTTTTTTTTTTTTTTTTTTTTTTTTTTTTTTTTTTTTTTTTTTTTTTTTTTTTTTTTTTTTTTTTTTTTTTTTTTTTTTTTTTTTTTTTTTTCGAATGTTGTGGGGGGTTGTTTGGGGTGGAAACGTCGGCAAATTAAAACCAGGATATTGTTTTTAATTTCGTCCATCCATCTTGTAATCTCCCCTAGATACCATATGTAACGTAAACAAATATTACCATTGAAAGTTTGTATCAAATGTTAGGATTAGCTGCAGTTAATTGAAAGCGTGCCTATGTGTGTAGAAAACATTGATAGCTAATCGAAATACCGGTGTTAATTCAATAGTTTCGATTTAGTCCATAACCGTTTCAGTTCGACAAAAATTAGTTTTTCGTGAGTTAGAAAAACACCGATCCGGTTTGCAACGTTTAAATTTCGAAATATTGAGTTTACCTGCTTTTCTTTATTTGCCGAAGGTAAAAAGCATTCAGCGGCCACAATAATAAGTAAAACGTGAGTATTAAATTTTCCCCAACTGTAGGAATAAAAATTTAAATAAAATCTTGATACAAATAATATAACTGCCCTTGCGACTTCTGTAAAGAAGGGGACGTGATAAGTATATAGCGCATCCCTGGCCTTTGTTTCTAAGTTCGGATTCAGACCTTGCGTCCACATTCTTTGAAATCCGTGTGGAGTGTTTTGAGAAAGTGATCAGGCGCTGTGCTGATGTCTTGTATTGTTCCGATGCGAGGTCAGCCCCATTAGTAGTTTTCTCGTTGAAAAGCTATTATAAACCATAATTCAGATATAATTCGTTCAAAGCCGTGAAAACAACTAGTATATAAGGAAAACCGCAAGCATAAGTAAAAAACCTCAACGAATCCTTATATCGTCAAAAGTTATAGAACCGAAAGAAAACATGAAACAAATTTATAATAAAGGTTTAAAAAAATAATTTCACTTTAAATAATGGCAAAAATCGTGTTGTTTGTTCTCTCTTTAAATCTACTGGAGATAAATAAAACGATATTTAATGAAATAAAGAACAAATTATATTTCTTTGTTCATATTCAATTTATTGAATTTTTACCGGAATTTCATACTGCTGATCCAGTCCCAAATAGGAATCACTCATGATGAATACGGTGAAGGTATAATCTCCTAAAAACAAACAAAAAATAAAATTAAAAAAATCAACTCTAGAGTTTATTTACCTGCGGCAGGAGTCGTTATCATCAAAGAGCAGTTCGTCTGTTTGGTAACGCTAATTCTCTTGACTTGCAACAAATAATCGTATTTAACATCACCCACACAAAGCAGCCAGCCTTCGTCTTTTTTCTTAGGAAATCTAGGTGCGTGCACCGACAAATTTGGAGGACCTAATCTCTTAACGTGAAACACAAATTCGTATTCTTCGTTTTCTTCTAATATCACAGTTTCTATGTTAGTTTTCGAAAACGTCTGATTCGTGTGTGGTATAGTTATTGACACATCTAACAAAGGTAAATCGGATATATGTCTGAGAATTTCCTTAACCGTATGCATTTCGAACAAAACTGTGAAAGCACACTCTAATTGTACCCTATTCTTTAAACATATAAGTTTTAACTTTGGAAGATTGACATTAGCTTCGTTTAAATTCAATTTCTTTTTAATTTCAGTATATAACGATGGAAGATGAGCCTCGGTTACGTGTGGCAAACTTAACAACGCCGAGGTATTCATGTACTGTCCTTGAATTAACATCTGCATAACCATAATAATTCTTAGCGTACAACTGAGCCATCCGTTATTCGAGGCAATGTCGGTCATACCCTAAATTAATATAGACGAAACATTTAAAAAAATTGTCCAGTTAATTTACCTGAAGAACGCGCAGTGCTTGATCCATAACCAACTTGAAATCCACCTTATATTCTTGATTAGGAAAAGGAAACCGGGTTAAATGTGCGTGAATAAGTAAAGCTACTTTAACGTGCGGAGAATCGCAAGATTCCCCATCGAGTGGATACGACATATCTTGGGCAATGTCTCTGTAATAAGACGATTATTGAAGAAAAACATGAGGTGTTCAATTACTTATTAATTTTGTCTTCATTGTGTCTAACGGGGAACAACGCGTACTCCTCTGCACCGCACATAATCTTAATTATATCGAATATTGTGTTATCTTTGTCTAAAGATTTTTGAAAATGCACCATGGTTTTGTACGATAAATAATAGAAGGAAGCCATTTGGCCGTAGAAAGTGATTTCGTAGCGCAATCGAAGGTCCTACGAAAAGAAAATGCAGTGTTATGTAAACAAATATTTCACAAGCCTTTCACAAACAATTTTTTATTGATCAATGTGCTGGTTATAGGCTATACGTAGCTTCTCACTTTTTTCGTGAAATGATTGAAATTTGGGGTTGTATTTAAAAAAAATAGTTCAAATGAAAGTTGCTGAAAACTTTTAAATAATTGATGTTATTGCTTAATACATTATAAAATATACAAAGGTGGAAAATATTAAAATATTAAAGGTGGATATGTCAAAGTTTTATTTAGTAGAATGAATTAAAATTTATATGTATGTTTCTGTATAAATATGTGATGTTAGTTTACTAAATATTTTCCAATTTCTAAAATTATGCATTCATTACGTATTTAAACCGCAAGATTGTTCAATAACTTTTTATCAAAATATTTTTTTTTTCCAAAAAACAATAAAAAGTTATCCAGTTTCTCTAAATTGTTTTATGATTTTAAACTCGACACCTAAATGTTATTATTAATATTTCACTATTAGGGTTTCTGATTAATAAATAAGTTTTAAAAAAACCACTTACAACTTCCTCAATTTTGACGCAACCACTCTCCACTAGAACATTCACAACAGCTTCGACTAAATCGTTAAGAAACTTCTGTAATCCAGACGGTTCCACATCGTCTACTTTATAATACGAAGGGTTTTCCAGTAGTCTTCGATACAGATACGTCCATGTCATATATTCCATCAATTGATCTTTGGTAACGATTGTTCCGGATGCAATTTCGGCGTTTATGTGATCGGGTAATACTTGCATCAAATTCGATTCGATTGGAAACGGTTCGTACAAGAATTTCTTGTAGAAATTTTTCTTAATATCTTGTACAAACACGCACGCAACACCGCTGGTGTCGTATTGAGGACGACCAGCGCGACCCATCATTTGCAGAACATCGGTAATGGGCATGTCGATATAGCGCTTAGTTTTTCCATCAAAATATTCGGTACCTACAATTTACAATTTAACACACGCTTTGAAGATTTGCTCGCTCACCTTTAATAATAACAAGATGAGCAGGAAAATTAACACCCCAAGCGAGGGTAGCAGTCGCTATTAAAATCTGTATTTTTTGATTCACAAACAATTCTTCGACTGTTTTTCTATCTTGTTCTTGCAAACCGGCGTGGTGAATACCAATTCCGAATAACAGAAAATGTTGCAAATCAGGATCCTCTACATTTCTTGTGATGTATTCCATCACGTGTTCTTCGCAATGTAGCCACCTTTTACTATCAAAATCAGTGGATAAGTAAGTTATCAAATCAATGGCGGTTAAACGTGTCTGTTTACGTGAGGAACAAAAAACTAAAGTTGGACTATCGGGAGCGAACTGCCTTATCTTTTGATAAGTAGGTCGATTCATCGAAAGCATTCTCGGGCAATAATGCTTTCCGGAAAATCCCATTATGTGAACATCAAGCGGCACCGGGCGTACAGATGGGCGAAAATTATACAACCCCGTCTAAATTATCATATTTTAGAATCAAAACAACTATTTCTAGTAAACCTTACCTCGTTAATCCCTAACCAGTTTGCTAAGTTTCCGGCGTTCGCCATCGCAGTCGACAAACCAATAATTCTAGGTTTCATTCCAGTTTGGCAAGCAATAAAGTTGGTCCTGGAAACTATAACTTCCAAAACAGGTCCTCGATCTTCGCCCAGCAAATGAATCTCATCGATTATGATTAAACCGATATCTTGAATGTACTTTCTATTCTGCCAACCTCTACTCAAACCGTCCCATTTCTCCGGAGTCGTTATAATAATATCGGCTTTTTTCAAATCGTGAACGCTTGGAGTCACATCTCCAGTTATTTCGGCGACCTTCTTCCCCAGGTAACCATCGAAACGTTTCTTCCAGTCTTGTACTCTTTCCCGAACTAAAGATTTTAACGGAGCTATATAAACTACCTACACATATAATGTTTAGAATAAACCAAGCGGCAACTTGTACACGAACCTTCAATCCCTGATTCTTGTTGAGTAAACGAAATATGCAAATCTCAGCCGCGATAGTTTTTCCTGAACCTGTAGGAGCGCCTAATAATACGTTTTCATCTCTATGATATAACGTGTGGAATATTTGAGTTTGAATAGGGTTGAAGTGAGAAAAATTGTAGAGTGCTTGATAAACGGGATTGTCTAAAGCTTCGATCGATAAAGGGCGAAGCTCTAGTAGCTCAGTGTGTGGCGTGTAACTCAATGGAATGTACAAATCTTTAAAGGATAATGCGTGTTGATGGGTAGCATCTGAAAACAAAAATATTACGCTGTGACTTTCGTTCGTATTTTCCTTTTAAAATAATCAATAAATCTTTATGGTGTACAATTAAATTGCGTTGAATTTCCGTCAACCGGAAATATTGTTTCTTTCGTTTTGTACGTACATTACATTTGCTCGATTTACTTATCTACAAACGATTGCATCTGTTGTATCATTATATTCTCTTGGAGTAGTTCAAAGTTTTTGTTGTCTAAAAGTTTTATCGGCAGATCGTGCAACAGCTTTTAAGCATAGACCTTTGCCGTTTATACATGTGGGTAATGTACAGTGAAAATAAACAAATTTCGAATTAGAGAAGTTAGATAGGAGTATTTCTCCCCGCTTCGCAATTGCGAATAATAGAATTTCTTCATACCGAAATAAATAGTCCCGTACTACAAATGTAATTACCCTTCTCAGTGTAGGTTTCTATCAAAGACAATTTTATCATAACGACATGCCGATTTTGGCGTTTATCAGAAAGAATTATTTTGAGTCGACTTGTCTTCGATTACATGATCTTCCGAAATACACCTCCGTTTCCATCGCCTACACGTCCTTGAAGCTACAGTCCTGCTGGTACACCGGAAGTCCAGGTATTTATGTACTTTATTTCAATAAATATGTGAATATTATCGAAATTAAAAATGTCTTAGAAATTCTTGTTGTAAAATTTTAAACTGTCGCGGTGTGTTTTCGTATTTATGCGTATGTTTTTATTATTTGTTTCAATACGAATTATTAATATTCGTCCCGTTTTCATTCATTAAGTAGATATTTTGAGAGTGTAAATTGAATATTTTTAATGCAATACGCGCAAGGTCAGATTTTATTACGTTTGATCTGATTTGTTTGAATTTGTAAAAATGTAATACATATAATCAGTTAATATAATTAGTTAAGTGTCTATCAATAAAAATTAACGATCACGTGATCAATAAGATTTCCGTTTACTAATGTCAAACACGTTTATTTGGTAGTTGTTTTTATGTTTTAAACCCAATGTAACCTTGTTAATGTTACTTTGTAACGAGCCTTTTTAATTTATCTTTCACTTTGTTTTGTGCGGGTAGTGTTAACTTTTACAGATTTGCGACAGTATTAAGGTAAGTCTATTAGAAAGTACCCTGGCTTTCGGTGAGCAAGGGCTGGAAGCTATTTAACGTCGTGGCGCCGAATTTATCAATTGTTATTGATCATTTTGCAACTGTTTACTTCGACCTTTTTATTTCACAAAGACAAATCATCTCGCGAACTACCCTTTCTTGCTGAGCAACGGTATTTATGTTGTTAACTTCTTTTTGCATTTACGGACACAATCGTAATTATAGCACTTACGCATCCAACGGTCGCTGCACACTCGCACCAAATACTGACTCGGTCGCGGTTCTACCAAGGGAAGCGTCAGCACCAATTCCAACGTTTCTTGTTTCATGCAAACTGCCTTGGTGATAGCTAATGATTCTGAGTGGTAGATTGTGTCGTTGTCCGGGTCTTCAACCCACAACCAAAAGTTTTCGCACGCTTTGCCGTGAATCTTATCATTCCATATGAACATAGGCGTTATGAACAGTTTCACTCTCAAAACACCTCTAGTTATGGGATGCAATGTAGATTCGACGTTCAGTAATGGAAACGAATCGACAAAATGTTTCAGCTGCATTTTAACTTTATGATTTCGAATTAAGTAACCCAAGTCTTTGTTATCGATTTCTTTGAGATCTTGTATGGTTATTTTGTGACTTTCGATGTGTTCAATCACTGAAATTGGTATATCGGTAAATTGTCGCACCGGTGACTGGAATGGCCACATTTGCTTTTCAAAAGCTTGGGCTACTGTTAAGCAACGTCCAGCAAACGTTGCTTGGTTTCGATGTATGGCTATATCGAATAAAGCCCGAGCGATACGAGCCGAACTCTGAAATTACACCAATTTAACTTGAAGTAAAAAGCGTGTTGAAATAAAAACCTGGTTGATGAACTCCATATCGTTCGCCAGTGATATTGACTTAATGTAGCCTCTCGACAAATACGTTTGCATTAAGGCGAAAACTTTCCCTTCCGCATTTTCCACTCCCATTGCCACGGGAAACTCGCAGTATGTGTCTAACAATCCATCCAAGTCATCCAACTCCTCTGGTCTAACTTGCATATCGTTAAACTCAGAAGCGCAACACATCATTTGAATAACAGCACCTTCAGTCATAAACGGTTTAATTCTGGCACTAAAGTTTTCAACAGTATCCACCGTTATGTAAAAGTAACTGGCAGTTCTTCCTAAATACGTTGAAGTGAATTCTCCCGACGACTTATCGTATCTGATCATTTGAGCACGATCTAAATGTTCAGCTGCACCGTGACACAAATCAAATAAGTGCCTTCGCAACGATGGATCTTCCTATAACGAGAATTGTATTTTAAACGATGCGCGTATTAGGCAAGTACCTCAAAGTCCTTAGGCAGTAATCCGTACACGTGAGGATTAGCATTCATTCTTCTGTACATGTAGGTAAAAGTTAACCATTCAACTGCCTCTTGAATATTAGCTATCGTGCCTAGGACGATCTAAAAAATTAATTTAGTTATTATTAAACGATTAGATAGTTTGAACCTCAGCGTTTAAGTTATCGGCCATGGCTTTCATTAAGTTGCTTTCAATAGGAAGCTGATTAGTCAACGAAGACAAATAAAAATTCATCTTCTCGTTATTAGTCATAATTATTCCATGACCGGACGTGTCGTATTGAGGTCGTCCAGCTCTGCCAAAAATTTGCAAAACATCCAAAATGTCTAAATTCACAAAAGCTCCTCTTTTGGAATCATAAATTTCGGTACCCTAAACATTCGGAATTAGTAATCGGATTCATTTTCTCAGTTCTTACCTTTATAATGACGCCATGTGCCGGAAGATTAACACCCCAAGCTAATGTAGCCGTACAGACAAGAACTTTAATACTACCGTTAATAAAATGCTTTTCGATTAGAGATCGATCCCTACGCATCATGCCTTAAATGCACATAAATTAATTATTGTATGAATTCGGAAATAAGGAATTTTACCAGCGTGATGGACACCAAGCCCGTGCGCAACTAAGTCGTCCACAATTTTATTCGGAGTATTGCCCAATTCCCAGTTCGCTTTTTCGATTGAATGGAATTTTCTGGGATGAACAGGTTCAACAGTTTCCTTTTGAGGCGGTTTCTTTTAAAAAGTTTGCAGTTTTCACAGTTTGATTTCGAGCGTGTACAAATACTAATACCTACAAGTACAGAAAATAAAATTTTTACAAATCTGATACATGTCTTAAAATATTTTGCAAACTTTTATGACGTCTAGATTTGTAGATCTGATATTTTCTACGTCGCAGCTTATATTTATACTGGTCTCGATCGTCGCTTTGTCGATCTTATGGTCTGCCGAATCGACATCAAAAACTATCTTCAAACCAACGAAGGAGCTCAGCAGACCATCAGATCAACAAGGACGATCGAGACCTTCATTCAGCAGCTGGGTTATTGTATATCTTGTTCTTGTAGTAAGGTATACATATGAACCACTAAAGGGTCAATGAGAACGAGACTCAATTGAACAAACTGTCGTCTAGAACACCGATAAGTAGATATAGCAGAAAATCCGATTAGCAATGGGGATCAAAGATACTTTTGGGAGCTCCAAGTTGCTATCAATAGTTAACGGTTATCACAACAGATTGGGTAGAGAAGACACAATCATCCAGAACAACAGAAAAGAAAAAACCCTGTGGCTCAACCAGATCTGAATTCTGATCTTCGAGAAAATGCGGATTTAATCGGCGCAATGCAAGCCCCTCTCAGAATCGTTATAAATACAAGCAGCGAAATGAAAATCATAAGTCTACATTCAACATCGGAAATGGACCTTTGAAGAAGCTGACCACTCGCGTTAGCAAAAAGAAAACCAATGCCTTTAGACCCAATTTAGACGACATTAGTTCAACCTTACATTTATTTTTTTAAATATTACACTGAAAAGTTATTTTAACTAATAAAAAAAAATATTTGAATCGAAATTTAATCAATATTAGATTTATAGTAAATGTTCTATTCAAATCAAACGTAAATCTAAGATAATTAAATTTTAAGATTTCTAAAATCCGACTATAATTAATTTAAGAAAAAAATCAAATTTATTCGTGTAAATAATACTTTTGTATAGTTGCAACAAATGGTTTAGAACAGATGCTCATTTAGGTGTGTGAGATATGAAAGGTATTTTCTTGAAGCGAACAAACAAGTAAGGTTTGCGAAATTAATTATAAAGTGCAAATTAGTTTTTCGTTAGGCAGACGTGGAAAAGTTTAAATTATGAGTGCAAGCGTGAAAAACATTAAGTGAAAACAAACTTAAGATTAAAGATCTCTATATTTGACCTTGCAGTGCAGAGAAACAAAAGATGATAAGTCGTCAATAAACACCGAATGCCTCAATATATAATTAAAAAAGTCTCAATTTGGCAGTCAACATAAATAAATAAAAATACAGTTATAGTTGGCGATGTACATGCCAAAATATAATAAATAATTATTCTTGCAAATAAATAACCGAGATGTAAAGATCAAATTCAGATTTGAAAGACGGTCATCAAAACAAAGAAGAACAATAAAATCGCAACGCTTAAAGTTAATCGAAAGTGAACATTTAATGTTGGTTTAAAACAGTGAAACGATTCTAGATAGTTGCTACAAACAATAACGAATATAACATCGAAAATAAGAAGAATTAATCAGGCCGAATCGAAGGCCGGTCAAAATATAAAAATGTATTAGATTTAATTAGATTTTTCACTTTTTGTACACGCATCATAATAAGGTCGTCATGCAATGGCTGTGCTGTTATATATTATGTTCTTATTTACCTTCCATAATGTGTACACACTTAATTATTATTACATATGAATACTAACGTGAGTAAGGGTTGATATGTTTAGGTTTTAGTGGTTTTCCTAAACCTTGAAGTAAATGCTTTGATAAGACGAACCAATCCACTATTGCACACGGTTTCGTCACCACACTGTACAGGTTTATACTGATCTTCTGAGGCACCATACATAACACTTACATCACAATACAATATTTAAAATGTACTATACTAATAAATAAATAAATAAAATATTAATATTTGTATTTTTATTGTGAAACATTTTTACATTATCAGATTAAATTTGTTATTTCACTAAATTAATAATTTCATTAAAACGAACCTCTGAAGGCCCTGAGGTTAAACTATTTTTTTTTGGAGTCTCGACAATTTTTTTTAAACTAAATAATTACGATCCATTTTAAATAGCGACCAAGAAACATGTGGCTCGATTTTGTTATTTATTGTATTACAGTGTTCTTTTGAAAACAAATTATTGTAACGCAAATATCTAACAAAAAATTGAAAACAATGTGTTGTAATTAACCAAAAGGGGTAAAATAAGATTAGATTAAAGCCAGAATTTAGAAAGTTATTTTGCTAATCAATGAAATTATTTGAAAAGGATTTGAATAAAACAATTAATATGAATTGCGCTTTTAAAGTAAATTAAAATTGCTTTGTGGGAAATGTTCGTAATTAAAATTGATGACCTAATTTAATTATTTGACCTACATTTTGAATAAAATTGATAAAATTTTTCGAATGGTGAAATATATTGATATACGATGTTGTTTAGTTTTAGTAGTGACATAAATATAGAGATAGAGAAGTTGGATCATTTAGATCGACCTGATAGTTTTAAACCGTATGTCTTAAAGTTCCTGCCGCTGTACGAGATGTAAATTAAGTCCGGAACAATACCGCACAAATTATTTTTTATAATTTCAACGAAGCTCACCCAGCAAGAATGCGTCGCAGAATTTGTTGCTGTTTTTGGCGGGAATAGCACCATCAAAGACAACCATTTATCGCTGGTAATGCAGAGTTTCAGCGAGGACGCTTAACCTCAGTGACGAACCGCGTGAAGGGGCGACCAAAAACCGCCGTCACCCAAGACAACCGGATGCTGTTCGCAACATGGTTCTGGAAGATCGTGATGTAATATACCGCAGATTCAGGCATCATTGGGGACATCTCAGGGACCTCAGTTCAAAAGATCTTACACGAAGAAGTAGGTGTTAAAAAATTGGTTTCCCGGTGGATACCGCACATCTCCACAGAGAAGAACAGAAAGCAGCTCGAGTCAATTGGTGTGGAAAAACTCTACAACGATTCAATCAGGACCATCAAAACACGTTTACGACATCGTAAGTGGTGATGAATCATGGATCTATGAGCTTGAGTATGGGTCTTCCAAAGTGAACTGAAACCGACAAAGTTGTTCGCTCTCGCAGCGTTGCCAAGAAAATGGTTGCATCGTTTGTTGCCAAATCACGGCATGTAGCAACGATTGCCGGGGAAAATCAAAGAACAGTTAATGCTCAATGATATACGACCATTTGCTTGCCTGGAAGTGATCGCCGAGCTTCGGAAAGATAACCCAAATCGACGCATTATGCTCCATCAAGACAATGCAAGCTCGCACATCGCTCGAGCCACAAAGTCGTTTTTGGAACAGCAAATGTCGAAGTTCTTGATCATCCTCCATACAACCCGGAACTAAGCCCCAATGAATTTACATTCCCAAGAATCAAGAATATGCTACGAGGAAAGCGGTTCCGAGACGTCTGAAGAAGCGGTGAATGCCTACAAAACAGCGATTTTGACTACACCTAACTTCGGAATGGAAATAAATGCTATAACGACTGGTTCTATCGAATGCAAAAGTGCATTGATCACGAGAGAGTACTTTGAAAAAACAATTAAAAAAAATGCTAATTATACTTTACACTTTTCTTCATTCCCGACAATTAAAAGGCAACTCTCGTAGATTACTATTCCAAGTATCTGTTGAAGTTGAAAACTTAAAATCAAACACAGTGGGATTTAGCACGTAGTATCTTCTCCAACATACGCGCAATGTAATAGAATGGCCGAAAGGTATATTCAAACTCTAAAAAATTATAAGGAAAAGTTATTATTGACGATGGGGGAGATGTGCACATGTACAATAATCATTTAGATATAAGTAGGGAAAGGCAAATAAAATATTACAACAGAAATGTAAAGGAATTAAAACCTTTAAGAGTAGGATTAAATATTTATGTACAGAGTTAAACCACAAGAAAGGTGGATACCAGGAATAGTTAGTTAGAAAAATTAGCAAAGCGCAGATATAAAATAAAGTTAAATAATAATTCAGTATTGCTAGAAATACAAAAATTTATAAGACCAGGGATTAAATATTTTGTAGATAAGAGAAGAGAATGATAATAGGTATCAGAGAAAAAGTTAGGCTTTGAACGACAACAGTGATACCTTATGTATGCTATCCATTGTCATCGGAAATTCCAGTGTTGAACCATTTAATTTGATCTGAGGTAGAACAAGAATTGGTGAAAAACTAGAATAGGTAGAATTGTAAGACGACCTCAAAGGTTAGACCTTTGACTGAAGAAGGGGAGATGTTAGGGAGTTGTTTAGTTTTAGTAGTGATATAAATATAGATATAGAGAAGTTGGCGGTTGTGGTTATGACAACATATAAAACAAGTTATGTTTGATAGATGGAAAATGTTGAATAAAATAAAAGTAAAATAATTTTGAAATGTATTTATGAATCAATAATAAAACTTGTTACATACGAGGTGTTTAATTTAAAAAAAAAACGTGTCGTGTTTTAGAGACCCTTCGGGTGGGAGGTTGGTTTAAAAAATTCAATTGAATGCTTCTTTCAATGAAGATTGATATTCCAAAGCAGATTCTAGACTAAAAGAAGTCTAGAATCTGACTTGGTCACAAGTTTCACTTGTCTACCTTGAACTTTTTGTTTCAAGTCCTCGCCCCGATGGAGCCCCCTGTCGATAGGTGGCAAAAGCGTTGCCAACTACGGTTACTTTTGCGACACGGTCCAATCCCGGATGACGTTTTTGTTTCAATATGACTCTTGCCGTTGAAGCCTCAATTCTTATGTTAAGAAGATAATTATGAACAAGAATTGGAAACGTCTTATGGAAAAAATCTCGATTGCAGAACAAGTTTAAAAACATAAGTTTAGAAATAAAGAAACTTTTGATGAAAGAATAACAAAAGATAGGAGAATAAGAAATACAAAAGGTATTATTAAATAAATCAAATGGAAGATATACCAGAAATTATGAGAGAAAGAACTAGAATCGCTAAAAAGACTGAAAAAGAAAAAAAAAGAAAATAAAAGAAATGAGACAGTTGTTTTGTTAAAAACATAAGATAGTTCTAAATTAGTTATAAAAGTCACTTTAAATAAGATTAGTTTTGATAAGTTCTTTTGGTAGGTGAGTCGGATTTGAAAAAAAATTGTTAGTTATTAGTTATTTTGAAATAAGCTTCTGGCAAGTGATATAGTTTGTTTGCAAAAAGCTATTTTTTTTAAAGTTGTTTTGAATAAGAAGAGGTCAGTTAGTTTTGAAAAGGATTGATCTTAAAGAGTTAATTTCAAAAAAGTTTATTAAAATGTTATTTTGAAAAAACGTGCGATCGACATTCAGTTAAGTAGAAAGAAAGATGTAAAAATAGTTTAAGAATAAAATGAAAAATAAAGAAGATAAAATAAGAATTTAGGCAAATCAAGATTAAATTCAATGGAGAAGTTATTATAAAGTATGTAAAACGGCGATTAGAAAAGTCATAAGAAGTTGTATGAGATGGAATGGCATAAATGAAGTTATAAAATAAATATAGAATAACAAGTTATGTAATGAAGAATAAAATGATGAATAACAACAGAAAAGTAAAGTTAATCGCACATTGACAAAATAATTTAGGAAAAATAATTGAATTAAAACTTTTAGGTAAGATATTTAATATTAATATGTTATGTCATTAGTGTGGAACGCATACCTACTGTCGATTCATTTTCAAATCTATACGAAAATCAACCTTTTTCAAATTCGTCTCGACATTAGAACGGCTTAAGATATTTTCGTTTCGAAAAAGTTTCGAGTTTACGAAAGATGTGTCTTTATTTTTCGATTTAGATTTTTTGTAATGAGGGCATCTTCGAGGCTAAAAAATGTTAAAATAGTCAAAAAATTTCAAACAAATTGAGCCGTAAGTTGACCACAACTCGCTTATTTACGGACCGATTTTCAAAATTCAAAAGCATCATACGCGGATAAAGAAATAAAAATTTTTGGCCGTTTCAGTTTTGTTAGACCTCGCGTGTTTTCAAAAGTTATAAGCGAAAACGTTTCCGACAAAATTTCATTCGAAAACTAAAACGGCCATAATTTCTAAATTATAACAGATAAAAAAATTATTTAAGAAAACGTTCCTTTTATGACCCTATCACATAATGTTTAATAAAATTTATCATTTTTAAAAAATTTTTTTAAGCAATTTTACATTGTTATACGAATACTGTAATTTTTATAACTCCGGAACCATATTACGTAAAAACACGAATAAAAATATAATACTCGTAATTTTACAAATTTTTGAATGGTTTAACTGTAGAGAATTCAATTTCACCCTAAATAAACTTTGTTGAATTACGTTAAAGCGGTCGAGCCAAAAAATCCGGTTCTAAATATTTTTTAATAAATAATTTCTATTCGGACTACATCCATATCTTCTATATTAATATGTTATGTCGTTTGTGCGTCCTCACCTACCTCTCGATTCGTTGCGAGCGCACACACGAATACTCTCCGACTCATTTGTACGAATTCATGGAGTACATACTCTGCATTCATATTGATTACTCAACTGATGAATGTTAATGGTAAGTGCTAATTATTGTTCATGACTGTCTGCTGTTTAGAAGCTAATTCATTTTTTTAGACTTAACGCATGCGTAGCATGCTGGCTTTGTCTAGTAACAAATAATATGTGGTGAGAATAGAAAAAGAAAAGAATGAATTTAAGGAAGGAAAGTACGATAATTGATAATTTAAGTGTAAATTAGAGAAAACAAGAAAAATAATTGAAATATATTTGAGAAAATATAAAGGAAAATAAAATAAAGATAAACATCGAGATAAATAGAATAGGAAAAGTATAAGATTGAAAGAGAATGATACAGTAATGATTAAAAGTCTAAAGTAAAACTTGGATAAATATTATTAGTAATAGTTATTAATTATTATTTCAAGATATTGTTCCGTAACGTTAGTCAGCTGTCGTACAGTTAGTTTAGTTCGTAATGTTAGCAAATATTTTTATTAATAAAAATAGAAGGGAGTGAAGATGCACTGAAAGTTTTATTTTAAATAATAAAAAAATTTCAGAATCGAAATTTAATCAATATTAAGTTAGTAACGAATATTCTATTCAAATCAAACCTAAATTTAAGGTAATTAAAGTTAGACAAGATTTCTGAAAAACGACCTATGATTTTATTTAATAAAATAAATAATTGGCCTTTTCGTAGGGAGAAATGAACCCAAGGATTTTTAAGTACGAATGCACCGGAGATGTTAATTAAATATGGAAAATGACGGAAAAAACACTTTGTAGTTGACAGTTGAGAAGTGAACATGAAATTATAAGACTAATGAATTAATATCCGACCGATCAAAATCTTGTTTAAATAAAACAATTTAGGTTGAAATATGATCATCGAAACTTCCCAGTAAAAATGCAACAAAAAACTATAAGATCGCGAAATTTACGTATACGTGTAAAATTAATGTTGGTTTTAAAAATAATCAAACAATTCTGGATAGTCGCTACGAACAAAGTGATTTCAACAAAAAAAACTATACAAATAAATAAACGGTGAATAATGTTAAATTAAAGTGTTCGAAAAATAAACTTACTTATTCAAATTCAAGAATAAACAAAATATCGAAAAACGCGAAGAATTCATCATGCCGATGGAATAACAAAAGTTGAAAGATTAAGTATACAAGGTGTTTCTGAATAGGGGTAACAAAATTCTAGGGTAGATAGGGGGGATCATTTGAGACACTTTTTATTTATGAACTCATAGGCAACCATGTTCATCCTAGAAGCTACACGTCAAAAACTGTTTTTGTTTTTTGTTATTTTTGTCAAAATCATGCTTAAAAGGCAGACACTTTTAAACTAATGACACTTTATGAGCGATTAAGTTGGCTATGTTTCACATCTTAAATGGGATAATTGTTTTTGACGTTAGTTGAATTTGTGTTTCTTGTTACTTAAATCATGAATCAGCATACTTTTGAAGATTTTGCTAATATAATGTTAGTTTACAGCGAAGCACATTGTAATGGTAGACATGCTAGACGCTTGTAATTGAAACATGTCATACGTTGAAAGAAGCGCAATTGAATGGCCTTCACTTTCGAATTCTAATTTTTTTTCAAATTTTTGAGTTTTAAGCATGATTTTTTAAAAAATAACAAAAACCAAAATTCAAAAATGCATTCGACATGAGTACGGTTAGAGATAGATCCAGATATGCTGTTCAAAAAAGATGGAGATTTTAATTACCTATAATTATCATATCCCATTATTTTTTTGATTCTGACTTTATTATATTGTATAAAAAAACAAAAAACAGTTTTTGACGTGTAGCTTCTAGGGTGAACATAGTTGCCTTTGAGTTTATAAATAAAGTGTCTCAAATGATCCCCCTATCTACCCTAGAATTTTGTTACCCCTATTCAGAAACACCCTGTATAAATAAAATCATCATCAATGTAAAGGGGGGTATTTTAGTAATTAAATTTTTCTTTGTCTTTACGTGCACGTATAAAATAATTTCATTATAGAATAGTATATTAAAGAACTAGTTTCAGAAGACGCATTTTATACGATGAGTAGTTTCAAAACAAGCCGCGAAGCGGGAACCTTTCAAAAGTACGAGTCGCTAAAATGCCGTCTGAAACGAATTCTTTATACTATTTTTTCTATTTTGGGCTTTTCAGATTGATTTTAAAATAAAATTTCGCGAGTTTTTAAATTTAGGGAATTTTGAAGTGTAATTGCTAAGGTGGCAATATTTTCATTAAACTTTGGTTTAAATGCTAGTTTAAGTTTAATTAGTACATATTCATGTTTCATTAAAAAAAATGGGTGGAAATAAAAATAAGTAGATAAATAAATGCACTGAACATTAATTATGATTTAAATTAATGCACACCGAACCTAATGACAGCTTGGACGTTATCAGTGTTACCACCGTTCGGAATAAAAATTGTTCTATTTCTATAACAGAACTCAAATTTCTTATAAAAGAACTCATTTGGGTGCTTTTATAGCTCTGTAAGCGACCAAAAATAGAAAAAAATAACATTATGCAATGGATTAGAATAAATTTGTATTGTATTAAACCAATAATTTCATTTAAAAAGAACCCAAAGCCAAATCTAAACAATGAGAGTCTCGAGTATATACACCCGAATATTACCATTACTTCATCTTTTCTACAAGTTGAAACTTAAACATTGTATAAAATTGACCACAAAAAAGTAGTCATAAAATGAACTTAAATCTATTTTAGAATAATGGTACATAGTACGTACATAAAAGTTTAAACAAATTTTTTCTTACCTGATGATTATCCTTCAAAAATTCAATGACCTTTTCAAAGCACGTTTCATCCAAGTCGTTTTGATACTGGCCAGCTTTTTTGGGCTTAATACCAATAAACGTCTGCACCAAAGGCACCGTCCGAAAGCGGTTATCGAAATAAAACAAACCCACTTCCGGATTGACCCTTAAAAACTGCGCTACGTCCATATAACTGGGTAAAGTCGCAGACAACCCGATAATTCGTATCATATTTTGAGAAGTAATCACTTGGCGCAAAGTCCTCGCAACCAACGCTTCTATAACTGGACCTCTGTCTGTATTTAATAAATGCACTTCGTCTATTATCAGTAATTTAACTAAACTAGTCAGTTCTGCATCAGCCGTGCCTTTACGACTTATCACGTCCCATTTTTCAGGAGTCGTCACCAGCATCTGAGTTTCAATTATTTCCTTCCTCGACAGCTGCATGTCCCCAGTTAATTCCCTCACCTTCACACCCAAACAAGCTAGTTTCTTAGTGAAATTAGTAACCATTTCAGCAGCCAGTGCCTTCATAGGGCAAATATAAACAATCTAAAACAAACCTACAGCAACTCTCCTATCTCAACAAGCGTATTTACTTTAAACTTTTCAAGATGTATAATGTTATCCTCAACGTACTTCTTCGCTTGATTAACAATCGTCATTAAAGCAATATTAGTCTTACCGGCACCCGTCGGTGCACACACTAGCATATTTTCGTTGGTATTGTACGCGATGTTAAACACCTTCGATTGTATATGATTAAAATGCTTAATATCTTTAAAAACCATTTTTCCTATTAAATCTAGAGAACTAACTGCTAATTTTTTAAGCTGTTCGGGAGGAATGTTATTTGTCCTTGCAGGAATCGTAATTTCATCGTACAAATCCCGACTTTTAAATACTGCGTCGTAAGGAACGTTTGCTACTTTCCGCAAATTTGCACTAAAATCCGACATAAAAACTTATTGTGTCAGTTAAATAGTTACTCACTCTTAGTTACAACATCTAGATATTGATCGTATATGTTGGGTAAAGACTTTTGCGCGTTATTCGAATATCTTTTCCTTAAAGTAATAACGAAAGATAGAATGATGCGCGCGATTACGCCACTACTTACAAATGTTTGGTGTCGTTTGAGCTGCTGGGAATTGTTGCAGTTTCAAGAACCCTCATCACAAGATCTTCTAATTTTTTTAATTTCAAAGAAATGTCAGAGTTGCCATTTGTTGTGGATTCTGAAATTTGTGAACAAGAATTATAATTATGTAATTTTTGAGTTGGTAAAAATTGAGAAAAATGCGATAGCGGGTGCCCTTATCGTTTGAAACGAAGAGATGTTGTGCATACAAAATTCACCTAAAAAAAGCATTCTCAGAGTTACATTCTCTTAAAGATTTTTGATAGAAATACATGTAATTATATGAAAAAACATTATGTGAATTAGTAAACTATAGTTGGAATTATGAGAGAATTCCGACATCGGATCGCTTATATTCAAACACAAAGATCGAACAGCAACTATGTCGTTTTTACACATGTAAGTAATTTGACGGAGACGAATTGTGTATAACCACACGGGTTGTGAATTAAAACTTACATTGTTCGACCGTTGTGGTTGAATACAAACGCTAATCCGATATCAGAATTTTCTCATAATTTTAACTATAGTTCAGTAATTCACATAATGTTTTTTGAAATACTATTTTTCTATTTGAACTGACTTGATATCATTAAGTGCATAACACATCAAAGCAAAAACCCTTTTTAGAAAAAAGTTATTTAGTCTTAAAATCATATGATAACGTTTGAGATGTATGAAGGGAACTCTTACTTTCGGAACAAGTTTTAAGTCTCTGCACGAACAATATGCAAATTAACGCATAGAGTTGTAAAGAAACGAGATTGTGGAATCTTCCAATCTACTAATTTTAAAGTAAACAAAAATTTATATTTTGTTAAAAAAATTACTATTGCCATTGAAAGATTGTACCCAACGTTACGATTTTCAATTGTTGGTCTCCGAGGGTATATAAACGCGAACACGGCCGTAAAACAGATATCGTTGGTGGCCGGGTTCACCGAGTGAACCATTCTCTGGCTCCGCGATACAACCTAACGGGAAAGCGCGTTCGCAGAGTTTTATTCGGGATTAAAAAGCGGGTTAAAATTAATGCTCGCGATTATTTGAAATTAAAGTACACCAAACGTCTTTAGTCGATCCAATTACAACTATGTGTAAAATTAATTCAATTTACTCCGTAGTACTCAATTAGTTGATTTTCCGGGGATTAGGAAAATAGCCGTAGTTAACTTAAAGTGCGCAGCCTCTCTTTGTCGAATACATTCATAGCTAATCGAAATACCGCCGTTAATTAAATAGTTTCTATTTAGACCGTTAACGTTTCAGTTCGATAACAATTACTTGTGAGAAAATAACACTTTTGTAACAGACCGTCCCTTGCAAAGGTATAATTTTACAAACACTTCCGTAAAGAAGGGGACGTGATAAGTATATACTAGAGTTATTCCTCGTTTGGATTAATCAATTAACTACAATCTCCTTGGTATAGATGTTCATGTTTATTTAACTTTATTCATGTTCTTTGCTTTACTATACAAGTACTAGCATGGATACGTTAAAAAAAGGCAAGATCGTCAAGGACTAGTTGCAAGGGGTAAACCACCTAAGAAGTATTTGTAAAAATTGAAGGGATATCCAAGAATCTTCAGAGATAACCAAAGATCTCTGGGAATACCCAAAGATCTCAGAGGATATCTTTACATTTTCATTTTTGATGCAAAGTTCTTTTGATTTTTTGATGACACCAAAAATTACGCGTCTTTCGCCACATTTTGTTGATGCATTTTTATTTTTAGGAGATGCACAAACTTTTATGAAGAATAACTTTTTATCGAAGAACCCATAATAAATAAGTTTTCCATTTGGTGCGAACTTTGGGGATGACCCTGTATATTGATCAATTAAAACAGGTAGGTAGTTAAAAAGTGTAAAACCCAGGAAGTAATTATTATAATTTTAAAAACACATAAAACTTACTCTCCGCTACTTTATTACTAGACGACCCTTGCAAAGCATTTCGGTGATGAAGCAAATCAGCCACCAACTCAAACAAATCAAATCCAAGCATTTCAATCAAATCATTCTGCAACTCGTCGTCAGTCTTTTTTGAAGCAAGTAATTGTTGTACAGAATTTAAAAATTCTTCATAAGACAGTCCAGGCATTAAATTTTTATACTGTATATAACGTTCTTTTAACCAAGTAGTTGAGTCTTTGGTAACAACTTCCTTCATTTCAAAATTCCCATTATCTCTTGCCTTTCTTCGTTTTAAGGGCTCAAAAAAGTGATCAGGAACTACATGTTCCTTTACAGGAATTGTTTGAAATTTGCACATTTCTGATTGTGATATAAGTTTTTTGAATCCATCTGGTAGTTGCTTGATTAGGTAGTCGAATAACTGAAAAAAAGTATAAGATGCAAACAATGGAAGAGATTTACTTACCCGTGCAATTTTTTCAGCCGGAATTTGTGGAATATTTGGAAAGCACTTTCTAATTTCATCTTGTGTTATTGGTTCATTCTCTTTACATAGATATTCTATTAAAACATTACCATTAACTTCATGATTATTGTCATCGGAATAAGTTTTCAAAGTGTTAACTAGAGTTCTGTGAACTTCTAATGCAAACGTATTGGCTTCATACTCTAAAGCTAACTTTATTACGTTTAGAATGTACCTATAAATCAATAAATAAACTATTTAATAAACAATATTAATAACATTGCAATAATAAACAAGATAGCAAAAACAAATAACTTACTTAGTTACTTCTTCCTCAGGATGTGCATTTGGATATTTGGTTTCTTTGTGGGTACTTATGATATCTCTAAATGTACGGTGCTTATACATTGCATCTAACTTATGTGTAAAATAAAAAGAAATACAAATTTAAGTATAGCATTAGTGGTTATAATTAAGATTGTACCCTAAAAAAATAATATAAAATTATTTCACAATATGTTTTAATAACAAGTAAAAGAAACATAAATTTTATGGTTATGTTCGCCGACCTTCGGCAAAACTTCAAAATCGGATATGGATCTTGACACGATAAACGTGAACGTGAAATGTGGCACTAAAGCGTACTTCGGTGATTGCAATAAGTATCTTCTTACTGATTAGTTTCGGCTCTAAAAATATATTTCGAGAGCCATCTTTATGAGTGTATGTACGACAAATGTATGTGTCGGCAAAATTAAAATAACGCACATGGGATTTTAATTACAGGTACCATATCCTCCGCATCTCCTCCTAGAAGGCCCAGGCAACTGGGAAACAAAAATTTCAATAAATTATAAAAGAAGTTTAAGTATTAATAAGGTTATGTTGTGATTAACATTTAATTTAAAAAGAAAATATTAAGAAGTATAATTATACTAAAAAGAATAGATTAATGAATAACTAATATACAGGGTGGGGCACTACCAACGCATTATTCTGTAGCTCTAAAACGACAAATACTGTAAGAAATCTTAAGGCATATCGAGATTATTTGAAATCACATTTTAAAAATATTTTTGATTGTACAGGGTGTCCTGTTATCGACACTTTTGCAGGGTATCTCCGTTATTATTGCAGTTCGAGTTTTGGGGTTTTCGCGAACCTGTGTCACTTTTTTGTAAAACAAATGATGGCGCAGACAGATTTATCATCGCTCTCTTCCTTTTTGAAATACAGAGTGAAGTTGAAAAGTCTGCATTTTCAGACACCCTCTGTAATTCAGGTATCTGATAAGTTGTCGACTAGGTAAAACGGAATCTTAAATTTTTTTATGCAGAATCAGTGACGTGCTTAGTTTTTTCTAGGTGTCCCCATTTTTGAGAAAGTTATCAAAGTTAGGATTTTTTAAATGGGACACCCTGTATGTCAATTTGTATTTATATTTCACTCATTAAGAGCTTTCCAGAAATGTATAATAGTCGGCACTTTGTTCCCAATCGAGGTTAGAATCTCCTTTTTTTTAATAAGCCTAGAAACTAAAAGCCAAACAGATTTATTTTTATTAAACTTATAGTAAAAACCAATAACCAATAACGCGTATATATATTTGTAGGTCACCCCATAATAATTTTAAATGCCTTGAACAAAATTTCGCAAAAGTGCCAATTTTGCATTAGGGAAAATGGCAACCATTTTGAACAACACCTATAAATATATATACGCGTTATTGGTTATTGGTTTTTACTATAAGTTTAATAAAAATAAATCTGTTTGGCTTTTAGTTTCTAGGCTTATTTAAAAAAAAAGGAGATTCTAACCTTCGATTGGGAACAAAGTGCCGACTATTATACATTTCTGGAAAGCCCATTTAAAAAATCCTAACTTTGGTAACTTTCTCAAAAATGGGGACACCTAGAAAAAACTAAGCACGTCACTGGATTCTGCATAAAAAAATGTGTAAGATTCCGTTTTTACCTAGTCGATAACTTATCAGATACCTGAATTACAGAGGGTGTCTGAAAATGCACACTTTTCAACTTCACTCTGTATTTCAAAAACGAAGAGAGCGATGATAAACCTGTCTGCGCCATCGTTTGTTTTACAAAAATGTGACATAGGTTTGCGAAAAACCCAAATCTCGAACTGCAATAATAACGGAGATACCCTGCAAAAGTGTCGAAAACAGGACACCCTGTACAGGGTGCTCCAGAAACACGTACCATATCAAAGTTGGGTTATTTTAAATGGATCACCCTGTATTTTTTTTATTTTTGAATTGTACGATAAAAAACAATGTGTGTTTTATAACATGTCCTTATACCTGCTTGATTCTGTTTCTCAGATAAATCGATTTTACCTGGTTTGTAGACTCTACAAAAAATGCAATAACTTCAAGATAAATAAGAACAAGCAACTTTGTTTTACACCACCCGACTAAGAGCCTTAAAAATCGCTTTTGCAATATTTACTATTATGTTATGATGTACAGGGTGTTTTAAATACTTCCGCATAGTGCCAACTACTTAAAACTTAAATAACTTTCTTAACTTAAATAGAACACTCTGAATTTCTGTAGCCTGTTGGAATCTGGAACTAGTTACCTTTCAATCGGTATTAGGGTTACCAACCCCTAACTCTGATAGTTTTCGAGATATTTTAAAATTTGCTAGTTTAACAATTTTCAATTTACTGGAATCTAAGTTACCTGTGATGTATCAGTAAAATAAACATTATCTTGCAACGATTTTTAATGTATAGGCCAATTCAGCTTTATATTAACCTTAAAAAATTTTTTCAGATCAAAATAACAGAAATATGCTTATGACTTAACCCGGGCTCTAAGAGTCGGTCGAATCACGCCCACTTGTCACAAACAACAGCAACCGTTATTAGTTTCAGCAAAATCGATGCAACTGTGAACATTGCTAACTTTGTTAAAAAAATTCTAAAAATAATGGTTTTAGAAATTATCGTACTACTATTAGAGCGATTTTATTACATTCTTAGTTAACAGGTTGAAGTTTGTCGATGTTTACAGTGTAAACAGTAGTAAATTGTGACCGGGAGCGCAATTCGATTAACTCTTAGAGCCCGGGATACTAATAGTCATAAGTACATTTCTGTTTATTTTTTCTGAAAAAAACTTTAATGATCACTGTTACAATAATTTTGCTATCTTAATTTAAAATAAGCAACCGTTTACATCAAATTATTGTATTGTATAAACATAAGTTCAAACATCACTACTTATTATGGTAAATAATAATAATAAAGCGGTTACAATTAAAAAGTAAAATTTTCTTACCTGTACAAAGTAGATATTTTGTGATTATAAATTATATTTACAATCACTTACACAAACAGTAAAAAGTATTTTTATTTATACAATAGGTATACAAAACTCAAAAACATCGCACTGTCCGAATAAATACACAATAAACGATACGTATTGACATACAGTATGTCCCCCTAAGTTGGAATCATATGAAAAACTTTTTTATTATTAATTTTAGAAAAAAAAGTTATTCTTCATAAAAAGTTCTGCATGTTCTAAAATCTAAAATACAGTCATCAAATATCAATTTTTTTCAGTCGTATACGAGGTTTGTCAAAAAATATGAATTTTACTCAAGAGTAAAGTACCTTTAAATTTTTACAATATCGGAAAATGTTATCAAAAAAAGTTGATCAGAAATAAAAACTACGTTCAAATATGCAATTACATCCATTTACATTAAAAATTAAGGTTATTTTATTTTTAATAATATTTCTATTTTGAATGAACATTTATCTCTTGTGATTATTTATTATTATTTATGATAATTTGACTAAAATATTATAATATACTTTTACAATGCTGTGAGTCATTTTATATCTACAGGGTGTTGACTTTTATTTTTCAAAAATGTTCAATAAATATAATAATGTTATCAATGTAAATACTTGCAATTGCATATTTAAACGTAGTTTTTAATTCTGCTTAACTTTTTTTAATAACATTTTCCAATATTGTTAAATTTAAAGGTACTTTACTTTCAGTAAAATTCATATTTTTGACAAACCTTGTATACGACTGAAAAATTTGATATTTGATGACTGTATTTTAGATTTTAGAACATGCACAACTTTTATAGAGAATAACTTTTTTTCCTAAAATTAATAATAAAAAAGTTTTTCATATGATTCCAACTTAGGGGACATATTGTATATGATGCGTAGCATAAGAGGATAAAAAATAAATGCACAATAAGTATTGATACAGATTGACATATGATACCTAAGCATAAGACGATAAAACGCAAGCATTAATTCGATCCTTTTAATTTCAAATTTTTAACAGTGTTTGAGCGGTGAGAAACTTTGCTTATTAGAGACTACGACATCTACTTATATGTTACTTATTAAAAAAATCATTTAAAAAAAGGTGTTATAAGCGATCGACGCGACATTTATTGAAGGTTATCAGTAAAGAAGGATGATATTTATCTTCCGAAACAAGGATATCTAAACTACGTTCTACAACTAAATTTGTAAAATTAGAAAAAAACAGATCAAGCATTCTGAGATCAGAATTTTGTATACAATTACATTGAATCATATTCCATAAATTGAAACTTTCCTTAAGATTATCAACAATTGCAGAGTTTCTGTCACAGATGGATAGTAAGGTATTCAGTAATATTCCAATTTAAATATATGAGGCAAATTGAAGTCCCCAACTAGTAGAATTTCAGTGGTATCGCACGTTTGCATGATATTATGAATAGTAATGGAAATTTTGTTGTAATAATTAGAGTTATTATTCAGAGGGCAATAAACAGATCCCAATATTAAATTTTTAGGCCCAAAAGAGCATAGGACAAATAGTTGCTCAATGTCAGTAAACACGGTGGGTATATAACTTTAGAGCAAAATTTGTTGTTCACTACAATTAGTAGATACTCCTCCACCTCATTTAGCCGTTTCTAAAGGCCTATATTTTCTATATAAGTTCATGTTTAGAAATCCTAATTCGGAGTCATAAATGTCATGTATAACTGTATAAGCTATGTTTCCGATAAAATAATTATATCAATTTTATTTAAAAAACATGCGGTTTTCAAATGATGTAATTTAGTGCGTAGTCCTCTAACATTTTGATAATACATTTAGATTTTAGTAGTAGTTGGATTAAATTTATTTAGTTTTTAAAGTAACGATTTGTGGTTGACCATGAATATATTTAATTATTATATTATTTTCACCTTTTTCCTTACGTTCATTTAATTGGCTGCGTAAATTTGAAAGATGTTTTAACTGCATCGGTGTAAGATCTTGTTTAATGTTAACGTTGTTAACAGATTTAATTTGTGTTTAAATGCAACTACATTAGATTTCTAATTATCAATCACTTCAAGTATTATGGATCACCATTTCATTTCTAATTTAATTTAATTGAATGACGTGTTTATATCTATAAATTTTATTAACCCAGCAATAATAATTAATTACATAAAAGCTATAGCGACGGCGCACAGATAGGTACGTATTCCTCTTAAGAACGAATAAATTTACCAGGATAATCCGAATATAGGTAATTGAAGAGAATTAATGTTGGATAATTATTTTTTTCCACTACTAGCTGTGAAGTGGACAATTATTGCGTCTCCTAGCCAACTGAGAAGTTGAATTTCTCTATTAGTGGTTAACAATTTTTTCTATTGTTGACCTAGGTTAATAATGGACAATTTCAAATTTTTGAGAATCTAAGAATAGTTGTTTAACAAAACGAGTAAAACATAAATGTATATATCCAGGAGATTATCTTTAAAATTATGCTTAAAATTACCTAACACGATAAAATTATTTGAATAAAAAAATGCCATTAGTTTAAAATTCGCGCCATCCCATAACCGCAAATACATAACCTGAATTTATTTATTTATTAAATATATGGTAGAATCAGTTTTTTTAGGTTTCCCAAAGCAGATTTAACCAGGCGAGTTAAGTTACATCAAGAATTTTAAGTAAAAAAAACATTTGGTTGTAGGTGTTTTGAATGGTTAACAGAATCTGGAAGGTCCGATCTGTTGCATAAAAATGTCGACTCTAAAAACTTAACGAGTATGTGGCGAACACTTGCCGTTCCTAAATGAATTACAAGTGTCAATTTCTGAAACCCAATATTCAAATGATGCAAGGTATATTGGCGAAGCAATAAATGCCCGTTAACATCTCTAGCTATACCAAAACTACTCAAGCTTGTAGCTCAAATACTCTCAGGTAAAGAAAATTACGGAGGAACATTCTTAAATTGCAACGTAAAAGAAAGCACTTCAATTGAAGTTAACATCTCCCAACGATTACTTCCCGAAAGCAGAGCACAAATTGTGACAGCCAAGTGGACTTAAAAATAAACCACTAAGAAGCAGGAGATATACAGAGGAATACAAACAATTTTCACTAAAATTATATTTTACGAGCCCCAAAATGTTAATTTTAAAGTAGGTTTTAATTTTTTTGCCAGCTCAAACTGCTACGTGATCATGGTTAGAGTTATATATAAAAAGTTAAACTACCCTTGTGCTATATCTTTACAAATACGATATGCAAATGTAAAAAATTGAAGTCGATAGTATTAAACTGCATAGAAAAGCTACAACTACAATGTGGTGCCAATGTTAGGGCAGTAGTAAAATTTTTGAAACCTAATTAAAAGAATAGATGTATCACCGGAAAAACCATACCTTCGTAAACGATAAGAAAATCTATTATTTCTTCGATGTCCCCTATTTATTGAAGTCGGTGCAAAATAACTTGGCTTAAATTTTGCTAGTAGTGGAAAAAATATTATATACACCATGGTTGTGAAGTCCATTATTGCCTACGCACCTTATTTCGTTCGGGGGCTACCGCCCCTCGCGAAATAAATTGGTGCTAAGGCAATAATGACAGACTTCACAACCTTGGTGTATAATATACTATTAAACTGTAGGCGTTATGTTTGGTTAGTTAGTTAGTGTTCGTTCTCCGTGTACTTAACATGTATGACCGTGCTGTGTGCTCTAAGTCATTAATATAGTTACCATTGTACTTTTAAACAATAAAACATTTCGTTCTACTGAAATACCTTTCAACCACTCTGCAAAACCTTCACAGGTTACGGGCTCACGTCACGAGTAGTTTTGTTGAAAACGCGAAGCAGTTCCTTGTTACCAGGCAGACATCTTGTTTCATTAGTTGTGATAAGTTGTGATGAATTGTCGAAAAACAAAGGAAATGGCCGAAGGTGTTGCTTCTGTAGCTGTAGTGCAAAAGTTCGATGGTAAAAATTACGTGTAGTGGAGATTTCAAATTAAGCAAGCCCTTAGAGCAAAAGGAATTTTCGAAATTGCTACGGGTGACGAAATTAAGCCTACCGGTGCAGCTAAATCTGAAGAAATTCTTTCGTGGAATAAGAGAGATGCGCTAGCTATGTGTGTCATAACAGCATCGATGGATTTAGCACAGATTACGCTAATAGAAAATTGCGAAACACCAAAGAAGTATTGAATAAGTTGGATTCCATCTACATGATGAAATCTGAAGCGAGCAAAATGATGGCGCATGAGCAATTTTACAAGTACAAGATGGCGGCAAATGACTCGGTAATTCAACACATTACAAAAGTTGAAAATTTAGTACGTCAAATAAGAGAAACTGGTGAAACCATTAGTGATACCGCTGTGATCACAAGAATCTTAAGCACATTACCAACGAAACTTGGTAATTTCAGACAAATGTGGCTTTCGATCGAAGAAAGTAAACAAACAGTTACAAATCTCACAAGTCGCTTGATCGATGAAGAATTGAATTTGACAGCAACTGAAGAAACGGACAACGCCTTGGTTGCATCTAGTACGAAAACAAGTAAAAATAAGAAAAAGAGATTTTCAGTTACTTGTTATAACTGCCGGAAGAAAGGTCATTTATCTAGAGACTGTCGCGCCCCTCGAAAAAAATGCGTCGAGTGGAAGTTCGAGTACATCTAACTGTGATTACTCAGCTTTTAACACAGAAGACGAAGTAATCGTTGTTGACGGGATATCGCAAAATGACGTAAAATGGACACTTGATAGCGGTGCATCCCAACACATGTCACCGCATAAACAGTTTTTCTCAAATTTTAAAGAAGTGCAAGAATGGTCATTAAAACTAGGAAATAACTTAGAATTGCCAGTTAAAGGAATCGGGAATATAAATATCGAATGTTTAATAAACGGAAAGTGGTTCAAAAGTGTTATCACCAGCGTATGGTATGTGCCCGGACTCAGAAAAAAATTGTTTTCTGAAGGTGCAGGGGGACACGAAAAGGCATGCGAGTGGTCAAAGAAGACGACAAAGCCTACATTTATGATAGTGATGTACTAAAAGCGTGTGTTGTTCGCGAATCAAACAATTTATACAAACTTTCATTTCGTACGAAAACTGCTGAGCAAGAAATTAATTCGACGAACGTGAAAATGTGGCATGAACGATTAGGTCATGTAAACACAAAAACGATATGTGATATGGCTCGAAAAGGCATAATTAAATGTCAAGAAGGAAGTAAACATTTTGTGTGCGAAGGCTGCCAGTACGGAAAACAACACAAATTACCTTTTAAGAGGAACGAACCAAAGAATTTGCAACCAGGTGAACTTATACATGGTGACTTATGTGGTCCCATGCAAACGGCTTCAGTAAGTGGTTGTCGATATTACGTATTCTTTAAGGACGATCGTACAGGCTTTAGAACAGTTTATTTCGTTAAAATTAAAGCTGATACCCTTGATTGCTTTAAACAGTTTGTGCAGCTGTGCAAAAATAAATTTGATTACAACATAAAGTCGTTACGTGTTGATAATGGCACAGAATACACAAACAACCAGTTCAGACGATTTTTAATGGAAAAGGGAATACAACTCGAAACCAGTGCACCGTACACCCCACAACAAAATGGGAAAGCAGAACGAGAAAATAGAACAATCGTGGAAAGTGCTCGATCCATGTTGTATACCAAGGACCTTCCTCTGTATTTATCGGCAGAAACTGTCAACACGGCTGTCTACATCCTAAATAGAACAATTGCATTGGATGAAGGTCAAACACCTTACGAGAAGTGGTATAATAAAAAGCCAGAGTTAAATCATATCAAAATATTTGGGAGTGAAGCATTCATGCACATTCCAGATAGCCTACGTCAGAAACTAGATCCGAAAAGTAAGAAGTTAATCTTTGTTGGCTACAGCTTTCTACAAACTACAGATTGTTTGACCCAGTAACTAAAAAAATTAAAATTTCACAAAATGTGACTTTTAATGAAGATAAAGAAGTTCAACTTCCGAGAAGTAATATAATTTTAATACATCTTAACGAAGACGAGAAACATCTTGAAGAACCAGCTGAAGAAGTTGTTCAAGAAGAGGTAGAAACTACCCAACAAAATCGTTATCGGTTAAGGGAACGCAACGACATTCGTCCACCTAGAAGATACGACGAATCGGAACTTAATATTATAGAAGCCGAAGTTCCACAAACGTACGAAGAGGCAATTATGTCTAACGAAGGTGTGAAATGGAAAGAAGCGATTGACGACGAAATAAATGCGTTAAATAAAAATAAAACGTGGGAATTCGTTTCATTGCCAGACAATCATAAACCGATAGATGCGAAATGGTTTTTCAAAATCAAAAGATCAAGTAATTACACGGAAGACAGATATAAAGCAAGATTATGTGCACGTGGATTTGCACAGATCGAAGGTGTAGATTACACCGAAACGTATGCACCAACGACGCGTTACGAAACAATAAGAATCCTTCTTGTAATTGCTGTGTGCGAAAATTATCAAGTGATCCAGTTTGATATAAAAACCGCATTTTTATACGGCGAATTAAAAGAAAACATTTATATGAGTCCTCCACCTGGAATTAAAGTGCCACCAAACTTAGTGTGCAAACTAAACAAATCGTTATACGGATTAAAACAATCACCTCGCTGTTGGAATCAAAAGTTCGACGACTTTTTAAAAGGATTTGGTTTCAAACAGTGCGAAGCTGATTATCGACCGAATGATAAATCGATTCAATATGAACGATGCAAAATCCTTAAAAATTCCAGCTGATCCAAACGTAGTATTATCAAAAGAAATGGAAGGTGATAGGAATAAAAGTGAAATTCCATATCGTGAAGCGGTAGGTTCATTAAGGTTTGCGGCGATATCAGCAAGACCAGATATTATGTATGCAGTAAACATCGTTAGCAGATATCAAAATGATCCAAAACCCGCTCACTGGAATGCCGTCAAAAGAATAATGCGATACTTAAAAGACACGAAGAAACTTAGGATAAAATACACAAAATATTGCGAATTAACTGGTTACTCCGATGCTGATTATGCGAATGATATTGATACGCGAAGATCTACTACAGGATACGTTTTCAAAATGTGTCAAGGTGCTGTGACGTGGTGCAGTAGACGACAATCGAACGTCTCCTTATCAACTACTGAAGTGGAATTCATCGCTGCTTCGGAAGCCGCAAAAGAAGCAGTATGGTTAAAGCAACTCTTAGAAGAATTAAGTGTTAAACTCGATACAAATTTATGTTTATGCGTGGACAACCAAAGCACCATAAGATTGATAAAGAACCCAGTGTTTCATAAACAAACAAAACACATTGACGTCCCCTACAATTTTATACGTGAAAAATACGAAACGAATGTATTCGAAATTATGTATGTACTGACAAACGAGCAAATTGCAGATATTTTTACAAAAGCGTTGCCTTTTGAAAAGTTTAAAACTCTTAGGCCATCCCTAGGAATGTCAGAAATTTAATGTGTTAGTAATCAATACTGCATGCGTTATGTTTGGTTAGTCAGTTATAGTGTTCGTTCTCCGTGTACTTAACATGTATGACCGTGCTGTGTGCTCAAGGTCATTAATATAGTTACCATTGTACTTTTAAACAATAAAACATTTCGTTCTACTGAAATACCTTTCAACCACTCTGCAAAACCCTTCACAATTAATACCATTTGTTTATATATTTTTTTATAAATCAACATTATTTACTTTTACCACATGAAGTGTTTTTAATTGTTTTTGTGACACCACCATGTGAACCCACATTAAATTAAATAAGTCTAAAAGTTCATTCTGAAAATTATTTTTCTGACAATCAAACGGATTGCTAACATCTCTTATATTAGAGGTATTCACTTGTCTTAAACGATACCTATAAAACATCTGTTTAGAATTAACTGAGGTCAGGTTAAAATATTTGGTTATGATTAAATAATTTTTTTGTAAATCGTCTATTTATTACTTATTTATTCGTATGGTAGATTTTCATTATTTTATTGTGATGTAAGTGTTATGTAAGAGGCCCCACAAGATCAGTAAAAAATCTGTATATAGTGGTGACAAAACCGTGTGCAATTGTGGATTGCCCGGCTTGGCAAAGCATTTAGAAAAACTAAATAAGAACATAAAATATAGCACAAGACATTACTAAATAAGTAGTCGGTAAAATAATATAAATCATTTAGCCTAACGACACCATAAACTGCGTTAACCAACAGGAACGAATGTAGTGAATCCGAACTTCTACTTCTTAAAAGTCATTTATAAACTGCTTCATATCACCGACTTGGTCGTTAACAAACGACGGCTATTTGCTTACAGAATAACGTTCTAATAAAAAGTCGTTAAAATACCCACAATCGTTAGCTAAGGATTGGTTTACGGGTCGTTATGAGTTACAGAATAGGCCTAGTCAACCCAGTAGTAAAAAAATCGGTAACGGAAAATAACTTGCACTATGTTGAAGTTGCATTTACAAAAAAAATACGTATAAAAGAATATTGATAACACTATTCAATAGTACTAAAGTAAAAGTTCAAAAGATGAAAATATGATGTTTTATTGGAAGTGTCTCACAAATATTATAGCAGGTACTTGAAAGCTTTTGTTGGCTAGGAGTACTTGAAACACATTCAATTCTGGGGGAAAGTAAGGTTATTTCAATTAAAAAATCACCAAAACACGAATTAATTAAATTAATTTCAAAATATTTAAAAAATTTAGTCTTATCGATGTTAAAATTTATTGTTTTTTCTAGCACCATACAATGCTACGAGTATTCCAAAAAGTTAAATTGTTTAGAAACTTAGAAACTATACGTAAAACGTCATTTTTGGCCAGCGCAATTTCCAATCACCCCAACTTTGAATTGTGCTTTGCAAATTGGTCTAATTACTACAAATCGGACGATAGACGAAAATGGAATCGTAATTGGAATGCAAGTTTTTACTCATTCGTCGTACCTTTTACCTGCCGGTGTTGTGCAATGTGAGGGTCTGACGAGTCACGATGAAAAAAAGTTTTTTCGTGCTGTTCAATACGGTTTAGAATCAGAAATAACGAAGTATGATTATTAGAGTATTCGTATGTATTTAATAATAACATTTATATCTAACAGAATGATAGAATTGTTCAAGATTAATGTGAATATGAGACATTACTTAGGATGGACTCCACTCATGGTAGCTGCGATTAATAATCGAACAGACGTTTGTAAAGCTTTATTGAAATCAGGCGCAGACCCTAATTTGGTGGATGAATATGTAAATGCTACTCGAACAGCAAGGGAGAAGGGGATGCATAACTTGGAAGGTAATCCTTTCATCATCTAATTATGGTTTTTTCTAATTTTTTCTCTTTTTGGTTTCTACGTTCTAATTTGCTTTGCGCATTTTCATGTAACTGTGCTGGAGATAAACACAGATTTATGTAGCCTTATTTTACTATTTAATATATTTATTTTTGAACTTTACAAATGGGTTGGATTGGGTTCAATATGAATATTTGCAACCTTTTCCTTTTTATGGGGATCTTCCTTGGTTGAAGATGAAATAAAACACTGCCTTTATAAGTGGTAGTATTGCCGATGTTTTTCCCAAACATAGGGGTCTTTATCAAGCCCTGAAAAGATAGTTCAGCCTTGATAATGCCCCATAAAATGGAAAATCTTGCAAATCTATTTTTAAAGTTAATCTTAGATACAGCACCTGTTGCTGATTTTAAAATTTGCTGAAAGCATATTTATTCGTCACAATTTATTGCCTTGTCCAGCGATAAGGGAGGGTGAAGAAAGCCGACTCTCTTGATTTAGTAAGAAATTAAGTTTACGGTTGACATCTATCGGACTTTCACAGAATGATGTTCTTTTATGAGTGCAGTATTCTGTAATTACTATCAAATTTACCCGCTAAATTCAATTTTTTTAAAATTTACTAGAATGGTTATTAAGTATCATAATATCTACAGGCAATTTACAGCTTGTTTCGGATATCACAGAACAACGTACCAAAAGACTCATTTTTTAAATTCGCAAGATTGTTTAGACTGTCGCCACGTTGGTAAAGAAAACTTTCTCAAACACCCTGAGGCTTTAATGCAATTATCAGCAAAATCAATTTTACTTATTGTATCGTATTGTAAACATTTTATCGGTGCAAACCAGTATAATACAACTTACATTGAAAAGAAGCATCTTATTACTGACGCTATTAGAAAAAAATGAGACAAATAGTTCGATGCGCTTTACTAAAAAATTGTAATAATCCAGCTAACTTTTATTTGTTCTAATAAAGAGTAGGACCATTACTTCCGCTTCAATACATTTATTGCCACCTATTTCACAAAACTTGCTAAACGTCCATTTCAAACGGTACAAAAGTTGTCCGCAATCAGCTGATTGTGGCGTCACTTGGAAATACCTTATACCTAAGGAGAAACGTTGATGGTTGGCCCACTGTCGGCACGTGCAGCACAGGTAAATCTAGAAAGGCGGATTTCTCATTTTGTATTCTTCGGATCCAAATTTGACGACAATTTTCATCAGTCGGTAGGGCGAATCTATAACACAAATTGTTTTCACGCACAATATACATGCTAAATACCTGCCTACGTAAAGTTCTATTTACCCATTTTCACAAAAAGTGTATTAAAACAACAACGGCATTTTTAACTTCTAACATAGCAGAAAACAAGCAGGGGAAATAAAGATTTCCTACGTTCAAGCTGTCAACGTCATTTCTGCTGTCAACTCAGTGTCAACTATTATTTTTTTGTACCCAGTCTAGTACCAAATCTTTTTGAATATAGCGAGTTATCTATCGGACTTTCACATAACTATTTATTTAGATCAACAAAGGCAATACAAGTGCAAACTTTACGGCCTTGTCATTTGTTTAGCAGAAGAAATAAGAAGGGTTAATTTGATGTTAATCCAAAAATGTAATGCAATCTTGCAACAAATTGCTAGTTTTATTCTAAGCGTAAATTCTAAGTGTAAAAAATCAGCAAAAATATTAAACAATCGCAATAGTGGGACTATACCCCCGCATATCTTTAATATGTTGGTCATTATACGCCAGTTCTTATAACTCTTGCAATAAAATACCTAAATATACCGTCAGGGGGCGCAAAAATTCAGAATAACATTAAACAATCGCAATAATAGAATTTTTATGGTTAGAATAAAAATTATCACCTCTTGATGGCAGTTAGGGGTGGCTTACAATGACCAACGTATAAAAAAAAATGTGCGGGGGTAGAATCTCATTATTGCGACGGTATGACTTATGGTCGTTTTTTTAAATTTTTGGTTTTCGAGTCGACTGATTTTAAAAATAAAATTATATGTTGTAGTACTTTATAAGACAATTCAAAATTTGATTAGGTAAGGTCATGTTTGAGGTCAAAGGTCAAACATATATTCGTAAATATCTCAAAAAAGTATTTCATGTACGAAAGGGAGTTGCAAGCCAATTTCAAAAATGCATTTAAAAATATTTTAACATTTTGGGTTCAAAAGTTATTTTACTTTTAAAATTATATATGTTTGACTTTTGATCTCAAACATGACCTTACCTAATCAAATTTTGAATTTTTTTCAAATTTAACTCAACTGGTCTTATAAAGTACTACAACATATAATTTTATTTTTAAAATCCGTCGAAAACCAAAAATTTAAAAAAACGAGCGTAGTTTTTTGTTTCCAGGGTTATAAGAACTGGTGTACAATGACTAACATATAAAAATTCTGTGGGAGGACAATCTCATTATTGTGATTGTTTAATCAAAGGAAAGGAACACCAACTGCAGCGTCTAATTTAACCAACAGAAAAATACCAAAAACTGCACCAAAAACCTTACTCGGACACGTGTTTCAACAGCTAAGCTATCATCATCAGCGATACCGATACTAAAATTAAAAACAACGGGAAGCTTATATATACTATCTGCTTATCACGCATCGTTAAACTTAATTGATTCTTAGATAAGCTTAAATAATTCCGAAAATCCTAATGGACCGTTATCATCATAATTCATAAGCAAATTTCTGTTTTTAAAAATTTCTAAACTTTCATAAGAATCAAGTTCGTTTTTATTATCTACCCTCTTAATTAATTCAATGTCGCCTACTCTATGGCCATTTTCAAGCATATGCATGGCAACACTGGACCTATCTGTGCGATGATATTTGACATGAGCTACGTGCTCTTTAAAACGAGTTTTAATAGGTCTCTTGGTTTGCCCTATATATACTTGGTTACAGTCTTTACAATTAATTTTATATATTCCCGATTTATCACACATTTCTATTGGGTCTTTTGGATTGCCTAAAAGATTTTGCAAGTTGTTACTACTAGAGGTTACTGTTTTATAATCAAATTTTGAAAATATTTTTGAAGACCTTTTGTGTATGTGGGATAATTTGGTAATTTGACATATTTCTTATCTATTTTGCTATTACTAGTTCCTAACGTTGTAATGTTTCTAATGTTTAACTTATGTTTATGTTTTCTAATTATGTTTGTGACAATTGATTCTTGAAAACCGTTGTATGATGCAATCTGCTTAATATTTCGCAGTTCTTTATCAAAGTTTGGTTTTGACAATGGGAAATGTAATAATCTGTGAATCAAAAAGATGCAAGTTTATGTTATATACTATGGTTGGAATCATTTGTTATAAACATCATAGTGTTAGTGTCTTTACGATAAATATCTATATCTAGTTTGTTGCCATTTCTTGTCACTAAAGTGTCTAAGAAAGGTAACTTAAGGTTTGTTTCTGTTTCATAGGTAAACTTGATCGTCTCAAATTTTGAATTTAAAATTTCTACAAATTGCTGAGGGCTGTAAACTTTAGTGTCGATGACTGCAAAAACGTCATCTACATATCTACACCAAATTCTAGGAAAATATTCTAAATTATTTTTAAATCAGTTTCAAATTTACCCATGAACAGGTTAGCCATAAACGGAGATAAGCTGTTACCCATTGTTGTACCATAATTTTGTTGATAAATATTATTGTTAATTTGAAAGTAGGTTTGACTCATACATAATCTTGCTAATTTAATAAAATTATTTACTTCTGAATTGTTAAAATGGTTTTGGTGTAACATATCTTTCAAATAATCTAAAGTGATATCTATCGGAACGCTTGGAAACAATGAACAGACATCGAATAAAACTAAAACTTCGTTCTCAGTCAGCTCAATGTTTTTAATTTTTTCAATAAAATCCTATGAATTTTGAACACTGAAATTTGATTGTTGATATTCAAAACTGTTGAATTTATTTGACAACCATTTAGGTATCAGATAAGTAGGAGCAATAATACCTGAAACAATGGGACGCATTGCTTTTCCGGGTTTATGTATCTTAGGTAAACAATACATTCTAGGAAGAACCGGGTTAGATACCGTTAGTCTAAACCTAAGTTGTTTTGGTATAATATTTCCACATTCTAATAAGACTCTACGGGTATCAGCAATCATTTTGGGAAGAGGATTTTTAGATATTAATGAATAGGGGCCTTCATTAAGCATCACCTGAACTGACTCAAAATAATCCTCTTTGTCCAAAATAACTACTTTATTGCCTTTATCTGCTTTGAGATAACAACTTTTCTCTTTAAGATTTTTAACAATGTTTATTTCTCTCGCGTTAAATTTAAATTTTGGTAACTGCTGAATTATATCTGAAATTTGAATTTTACAGGCATTCCTAATGAATTTTTTAGAGTTATCATCTAAAAGTTTGATCGAACTTTCAATTCCTACAATAATCTGATCTACAGGCGCTTTGTTAAATTTGAGGTTATATTTTAAGCCTTTATTCAACAAAGTTAATTCGTCATTGTTAAAAATCTTCGAGGATTTGTTTACCACTATGTTAGATTTTGGGGATCAAGTCTGTGCACCTCTTTTTTTTAGATAATTCTGTGAACTTTTTGTTGTGGGTCATCTTTTTTTGCCAAAATTTGTGTTGAATAATTTCATTAATATGGTGCAAAAACTTAATCCATTCAACATACTCGTCATCATTTAATCCTGAAGTCAGTTTTAAATGTAACTCATATGCTTCTAACTCTAAATTACCTAATTTACCATAATGACATTTAATTTCCAAATCTAACCATTTACGCTAAGCAAATTCAAGCGCCTTTTTACATGAGTATGAATTAAAATTTGCATAAACTTTAATAAATTTTGGAAAAACACTTGCTTTGCGGCAAGATTTAAGAAATTCAATGTCACATTTAACAAAAGAAATCTTACTTTTAATCTTGAAGAACTTGTTCCGTAGTGTAGACCTGGAAGCCATCTTGATCAAAGGAAAGGAACACCTACTGCAGCGTCTAATTTAACTAACAGAAAAACGCCAAAAACTTTTGGTTTTTGGTGCAGTTTTTACTGAATGTTTACGTTAGAATTAAAATTGCCACTCCCTGACGGCATTTTGGGGTAATTTGTTTCCAGGGTTATGAGAACTGGTTTACAATGGACCAACATAAACAATATGTGGACGTACAATTCCATTTTTGCGATTGTTTAATATTTTTGTTGAATTTTTACACTTAGATTAAAAATTACTTCTTCCTGACGGCACTTTGGAGTAATTTGTTGTTATGGTTATGAGAACTGGTTTACAATGACCAACATATAAAAATTTGGTCAGGGTAAAATCCCATTATTGCGATTGTTTTTGCTGAATTTTTACACTTAGAATAAAGATTGCCACTCCCTGACGTCATTTTGGGGTAATTTGTGGACAGGGTTATGAAAACTGATTTACAATGACCAACATAGGGGGCGCGGAATTAGTGTGAGGTAGTTCGTTATATCCGTTACTATAAAAATATTAACTAGTAGAAAGGGCTGACACCTTTCCGGGCTGGTAGCAACATGTAAGCAAGAGTGATATGTCAATAAAAGTAAAAAACCTGTGTTGGACACGATTGTGGTGGGGTTGGGACAGGAAGGGTGCGCCGTACCATGCCCAATTTCTAATCAGCTCTTCCTTATAAAAGACCAGACCTACTGTGAAAAAATCAAGGTTCTAGATGCTTCCTGTGAGGCGCTATCGCGCGTACTAACTTGGAGCTTGTTTGCTTGTTTGTTTACAGACATAGGTTTTTCGGACTTTCTAGTTCACAGGAGTGAGCTATCGAAAAACGGTTTTTACCAAAAGACGTAGAATTCTGAGGCCAAAAATCGTACAGCGAGGTATTTTTTAGTTAGGTGGATTGCTAGGTCAGAAAATGCGAAAAAGTGGTTATGCCATCTGGACGATTTTTATAAGTTGGTAGCAATTTGATGTTGCTCACAGGAAGCATCTAGAACCTTGATTTTTTTACAGTAGGTCTGGTCTACTACAAGGAAGAGCTGATTAGAAATTGGGCATGGTACACGACGCACCCTTCCTGTCCCAACCCCACCACAATCATGTCCAAAACAGGTTTGTGGAGGCAAGTTATTACCTTGCAATTCAATTTTTGTGCTTCAACACTCATACCAATGTTGTTCGTCATGACAACTCGTAACTTTTGGTACCGGTGGCATGGTACCCGCACTGCCAGCACATGGTGGATAACAAATTTTCTCCTCATTTTTTTCTCTTCATTTTTTCTCTTCATTTTTTCTCCTAATTTTTTTCTCCTTTATTTTTCTCCTTATTATTTTCTCCTAATTTTTTTCTCTTCATTTTTTTCAAATTATTTTTTCCTCATTTTTTTCTCCTAAATTTTTTCTCTAAATACTTCTCTTCTAATTTTTTTTCATTTTTAAAAATTTTTTTTCTTTAGTTTTTTCTCTTAATTTTTTTTCAAAATTAAAAAATTTTTTTATTTTATTTGCTTACATGTTGCTACCAGCCCGGAAAGGTGTCAGCCCTTTCTACTAGTTTTTAATCTTAATTATCGGCATCTCAATCGGCATGAAAATCTGTACAACATTGCTCATGTAACCGAATCTCTATCTTTATTAATAACAAAGATACCCATACAATACTACTGTATAGATTTACTTAATTCTATAGTTATTATTAGTTAATTATTAATTGTGGATTTTTTAAATGTTACTCCATATTTTGAACACACAAGTACCAAATCATTGTGGTGTTGTTTTCTGGTAATCTATCTGTAAAGCTGAAGTACAAAAATTAGGACTAGTAAGGTAATAGCATTCAATTTTGCATTAGTGGAAGATCTAGCTTGTACCTTCAAAGAATTGTTAGGATAACTGTCATAAATCATTGTATATCGTAGTATTAATGGTGAGAGACGAGGAGTTTTGTATGAGATTGAACAACAAAGCCACCTACTATGGATTTACCGCTCTACATTACGCAGTTCTAGCCGATAATATCAAAATAGTCAAGATGTTATTAGATTACGGGGCGAATCCGATTTTAGAAAACGATGTTGGTCATCGACCTATACAATACGCTAAACAAAACAGTGAAGTTGAACGAATGTTAAAAGATGTCGGAGACAAGGTACACAAATATTTGCTAATAACGATAGTCTGAAGCAATCAATTTGTATATTAGTACGAAGAACAGCAAAAGGAAAAAGAATTAGAGCAACGTCGACAATTTCCTTTGGAAGAAAGGCTGAAACAGAACATCGTTGGACAAGAGAGTGCAATTAGAACAGCAGCTGCTTGTGAGTTACCCCGATTTTTTTTGAAGTTCATTAGAATTGAGTTTAATTAAGGTATTCGCCGCAAAGAAAATGGTTGGGTAGATGAAGATCATCCATTAGTGTTTCTGTTTCTCGGTTCTTCGGGTATAGGTAAAACCGAACTGGCTAAACAAATTGCTTCCTACATTCACAAAGATAAGGCAACAGTCTTCATTCGCCTAGACATGTCCGAATACCAAGAAAAGCACGAAGTAAAGTTATCCAAACTTGATATTATAGTATTTAAAAGTGTTCGTTTAGGTAGCAAAATTAATCGGCGCACCTCCAGGATATATTGGACACGATGACGGAGGACAGTTAACTAAACGCTTAAAAGCCTGTCCCAGCGCTGTCGTTCTTTTTGATGAAGTCGATAAAGCGCATCCCGACGTTCTAACGGTGCTTCTCCAGTTATTCGATGAGGGTCGCTTAACCGATGGAAAAGGAAAAACTATCGAGTGCAAAGACGCCATTTTTATTATGACTTCCAATTTGGCGAGTGAAGAAATTGCTCAGCACGCCATCGAACTTCGTCAAGAAATAGAAAATGTTCGATCAAATCGTCTTCAAAATAAATTAGGTACGTTCTAATGCGGGAAGTGAAGCGCACGCTAAGAAGTATTTTTTAGATGTAGAAGATGCCGGCGATAACATAACGATATCTCGTAAGTTTAAGGACGAAGTGGTAAAGCCCATCTTAAAGCGGCACTTTAAAAGGGACGAATTCTTGGGAAGAATTAACGAGATCATCTACTTTTTACCGTTTTCTAGAATTGAATTGTTGGAGTTAGTTAATAGAGAGCTTACGGTGTGGGCTAAAAAAGTATATTTTAATATTGTGTTAATTTCTTTTTGGGACTTTTTTTCTATTGATTTCAGGCTAACGATAAGCATAAAATTGATCTTAAATGGGATAGAAGCGTCGAATCTGCGTTAGCCGATGGCTACGACGTAAATTATGGAGCGAGGTCTATAAAATACGAGGTCGAACGACGAGTTGTTAACCAAATAGCGGCGGCCCACGAGCGTGGGTTATTAGGTAAAGGTAGTACAATTATGGTATCCGTTAATTGGCCTGAGATGAGCGATGTGAAACACGTCAAGCTGCAGGTGAGAAGAAAAGGTTTGAAGGATTTTGTAGACATTGACGATGACAACGTTCCCACTAAGAAAACTTCATTTTTTGGTTAAAATATATTTAAAATAATAAGTACATTTTTTTTGTTACAATTTGTGTTCTAAATTATTTAATAAATTATAGGAACTGAATTAAAGTCGATATAATGATGCGTATATACCTTATTTCTTACTAACATTTACTTTATATTTTTCCCATTTATATAAAATAACACTAAGCGTTTTGTTTTGGTTAATTTGATATGTTACTTTATGTAAATGGAAGTAACGTTTATAACACCATTGGTACATATTTTGAAACTAAGCAATTCGACTTTGTTTCTTAATACGCAAATCTACATAAGTTACAAACACAGCGCAGGTACATATAATATATATTTTTAACTTTTACAATAAAATATTAGGTAATATATTTTATAAATTTTTATATACTTTTTTCCGTATAAATTGATACAATTTGTTAGTAACAACTTCATAAGAAACACTCATATAGAATACATTTCATAAGTTCGATACAATGAGCTCAGAGGATACATATACAATAAATTTTAACGTAAATCTAGAAAATGCTTCTGTTTAAATTCAATGATTCGTTCGCAATATCAACTCTGGTGTTTTTATTAAAACAACGTAACAATCTTGGTCCCATTATTGTGAAAATTTCGTCGCAACAGAAACTGATGATTTTGATTCTTTAATTTAGTTTAAATAAGTATGTGCTTTCAACTTAAAAAAATAATTTCCTCACAATACCAAACAAACACATTAACACAGAAGAGTTGGTCTAGATTTACATTAAGAATTAACGGTTAAATATTTTCTGAATACAGCAGACATGTATGGATAAGGAACGTGAGTAATGAACTTGATAATTATTGAACTCCCTTTTCTACTACACAAGTGCAAGAGGATACAAGGAAATACATATATAAATGTGATATGGTGGAAATATCAGTCGCAAATATCTGTCAATACTTACAAGACAATTTTATATTGAAGGCAAGCATTTTATATATTAAGTTCCTTCAAAAATATTTGAAATGAGCCGAATATTTATTTTTTTGTGAGAAATTGTACAAAATAGACCGCGACAATTTCATCAATATAACGCTAACGTTTATTTATATAGAATTTGAGTGTTTTTTTTGTAAATGCTTTTAAAAATGACAAGATGATTGTCTGAATAGTGAAGGTCTGACATTAATCATAAGCAGCATTTTCATTAACATTAACAATACTAAAATTATTTGTCTTCTATATGTAATCAGGCCATCAAATTGAATATAAATTCGTCGATTCTTCTCTGAGATCTTGTGTAAGCGTGACGGTGCCGTTAAGAAAATATCTATATATTGTTTATTGAAATAATTGACTAATACCTACACGAAATGTATCACTTCTACACCTCTTTCATTATGAAACAATTCATAAGAAATACTTAATAGGAATAATATTTTTAATAACAATAAACTAAATTTGTACTAATTAGTTTGTGATATATTAATGTAACTTATTATTTACTTAACCGGATGTTTTGGTGTAACAATTTTAATTGTAGGTAAATAATACGTTTTAAACAACTTCAATATAAACATTAGTTTAAATAATGCTATATATATTAGTATGCTTTTTTAATTATATAATAAAGATTACTTGCATAAGATATATTCATTGAGCACTGTTTTGGCTTATCGCAGAGTATGCCAGCATGCAACTGCTTTTCTTGGACTTTGCATCATGTCTTGCCAATGATCCTTTTCTGGTCCTGATTCACGAGGCCCGATAAGACAGCATCCGATAAGTGGATTGCTTGCAATTAAATCGTTTCCTTGGTCGATTACGCAAACCTTAAAAAAATATGTAGTCATTAATTTCAAATATTATCATACAATAATATTTTAACAATAGTCGGTGTCGCCATCTTATGCAGTGGCGGATTTAAACGATTGGGGCCGGTAGGCAAAACTAAACATATATATTACATATATACAACATGCACATAGGCGTATATTTATTTTATTAAAAGATATACTAGCATTATTTAAAAAAATAATTAAAAAGTTAAAATAAAGGATATTAAATTTTAATTCCCCTTCTCGATTTTGCTTCTGCAAATTCCTCTATGATATTGCTTAAGTTCAAAGATTCCGCACTTTTCTTTTCTATAAACAGTATGCTAAAGTCATTAAGTCTATCTTCAGTTAAAGTCGATCGCTTAAAGTCTTTCACTCTTTTTAATGAACTCATCACTCTTTCCACACTAGCTGTTGAAACTGGTATTGTTAAAAATATTTGAAATAAAGTTGTCACTTCCTGTAAACTGTCTTGTAACTTCATTTGAACAATAAATTTTAAATAATCGAGAACACTGGCGTCACTTATTGTGTCTTTAAAGTCACTGAAATATATATCCAGGAAGTTTCTCAATTCTCCCTTGAGATCTACCGAAAAGCAATTATATTTTTCCATTAAACAAGTTACCGCTAGTTCTAAATTTTCATCGCTTATGGTTTTCAAAATACTTGGATGAAGAAATCCAAAAATTTTACTGATTTCTGTAAATCCGTTGGTCCTCTCGTCTAATTCATTGATAATTCTATCTAATGCTCCATAGTAACCCAATCTATGTTTGTCATATTCAGACAAATTGTATTGGTCATCTGCTGTTTCGCCATCCATTTTTTTTGTTTTTCGTTTTCTTTTAACTGAAAAGTCTGAATTTTTTAATTTCATATTTTCCCAATCAACCTTTCTTTTCTCTAAAAACCTTTCGTAGGCTTCTTCAGTTCTTAAATTCCGCATTTGGGAAAGAATTTTTGTCATTGCTTTTGAGCAATAAACAAATCTATTTCTTTTTCTGCAGCAAAGTTTGTGTTAAATTTACAGCTTGCAATATAGATTCCCACCATAAGATGTTTAAGTAAAATAACCATTCCATTGACGCCTTCAAAGTATTACTCATCATTATGTCTTCACCCTTAGCATCGTCCCTCTCAGCTTCTGCACTTAGGCATTCAATGATACACGCAAAATTTAATTTAATTGCTTCAATAGCTTGAATTCGTGCAGCCCAACGCGTTACACTTAAACTTTTTAAATGTAAACCTCTTGAATTTGATAGTCCTTTATCCACAGCATCAACATCTAGATTTAATAACGTATTTGATTTTTTACTAACTTTTAAAAATAAGTCCCACCATCTGTGGGAACGAGAAAAATAATTGTAAATTTTCTGAATTACAGCAAAAAATACTTTAATCGACGGACTCGCATTTTCTTCCGCAGCATGGCATAATATTAAATTTAATTGATGAGCAGCACAATGAAGATATGGAGCAAATGTACCAACGCCAACATACTCCTTGATTTTGGCTTGGAGTCCTCCATGTTTTCCGGACATGACGCTTGCACCGTCGTAACCTTGACCACATAGATTACCCTTCTGTAAACCATATTCTTCAAACAGTAATGTGGTAATCATATTACAAATATAAGAAGCATCTCCTTTTGATAACTGAACATAACAGAGAAAACTTTCTTTTACTTCAACTTCTTCATTAGTCATTACCACATACCGTAGTAACAAAGCCATTTGGTCTAAGTGAGCTACATCCGTAGTTGAATCAGCAAGAAGGGTAAAATACTTTGCCCTTTTACATTCTTGTAAGATTACATTTCTCGTGCTATTAGCAATAGTACTTAATAATTCATTTGTAATTGTTTTACTCAAAAATTTATTACGTGAGCTCGTAGTGTTGGATTACGTCTTGATATTAAATGTACTATACTTAAATAAATCCCAGGGTTAGTAGTATCCGAGTTAAAATTTTCCCTATGACCACGAAAACCCACTCCTAGTCCTGCAATAGTTATCACTGAGTCACACAATATTGTTAAAATTTCACGCCACTTTCTTGCTTCCTCGCTAATTTCTTTATCTAAAACATGTTTTATATCAATTTTTTAAGAAACATGTTAGCCGCAATAGAACACTTAATGTGGTTTTTACTTCTGCTGTGTATCTTAGATGATTCCACAATATGCTTCCAGTCTTTGAAACCCGTGCACCAGGAACTCTTTCCAACGTCTTCACTTCCGAATAACCAGCAATACTGACAATATACAATGTCTTTCCTAGGAGAGTACGCTAACCACAAACATTTAATTTGTTCGCCTGTGACTTTTTTAATGTAATATTTGGATGAATCAAAATGTCGATTATTTGACACTGGAAAGGAATAGTTGAGCATATCCGTTTCCACGGGCTGGCATGCTCCTAGTAGCAGAAGAGACCTTTTGTCATTGTCAGTCAATTTTTTATTTTCAAATAAAGCTTTATCGTTTATGAAACTTTTCAAATCTGAATCATGGATATGTGGTTTATTTTGCTGCTGCTGATCCGTGATTTTTTTAATTTCAGGTAAAACAACTTCCTAGGAAGTTAATTCTAATGTAATATTTTTTGTTTCGTCGATGTCGTTAGTAGCATCTTTGGTAGTTTCTGCATTTGTGTTCGAAGATAAATGCTCTTCCGATACTTCCGTATTTTCAATACTTGTACTCGGTAAATTTTGTAAGTTATTCCTAGAGAAAAAACTGCTAAGTTTTTTTTGTTTTGGATCGTTTCCCATTTCTTCAAGTTTCGCGCTTTCTTTTAATTTCCTTTTAAGGCTACCGCTCTTATGCTTAAAGCTCGAACACGAACCTTTAGAAAACATTGTCGACAGCTGAGGAAGAAGAAATATAAAACATTACCGTTTTGTAGAGACTAGAAACTATTTAAAAGCGAATTTAGTAAATAATTTTGAAATTTGAAATAAACTCTCTTCGCCAAGAAAACTAAAAATACTCTTCTTCTCCTTTGTCCTTTTATACATTTACTAAGTTACAACATTACATCGCTTTTCTCATAAGAACATAAATAAATAATAAATAAACATCTTACATTAGGATTGTTACTGCGGTGCTGCCCTTGCTGAAGAAAACAAAATCACTTAAATGTAATTATTAACAATTTAACAAACAGAAACAATCATTCATATTCCGAAGCGAAACATTTAATACATGCTTAAATTTAAATCTCATAGAATTGCTGAATTGCAGCCAGCAGTTTAGTCATAACAACATAATCCGCATTCTACAAATACAAGTATTGTGTTTCATGCTTGAGTAGTTGCAGCGCAGCAAGGTGTAAAGTGCATCTTAAGCGATCACGAATTGATCCTTACAGGAAAAGAAAACCCCTTTACTAGGTAAACATTTCGTTTAATTAGTCCTTATTTTTGTGTCTCTTATTTCGAATGACATTGAAGAATACTTAAATTTTATGGACCCAATATTTGTAGGTATGATAGCAATAGGTATGTCATTTAACATTTAAGATAAAAGGTAAGGGCTCGCCGAGCTGGTGGCCTGGTCGGCAAATGACGACCTAGCCGGGTGTTAAATCCGCCACTGATCTTATGGACACTTGCCATGTACTCGGATTCATAAAAATGTAATATTTGTAGAAATCATAGTAGTAGGTATGTAAGATACCGGCTGTGAACTTTTCAATTTTGGGAAAAAGCTAAGAGTATATTTCAAATTCTCGTCAACCGAATTAGAGAGTAGCAATGATGTTTGCAGAATTCCGAACGGCACCTACATACAAGTGTTTTGCCTTACTTGAGGCTCATCAGTGTAGGGTAGCTCGAACGCAAGTCTACAAAAATCACTAGAATTAGTTGCTGCACCTGCAATTATTACTGGCTACTGTTTTATTCGGTTGCAAATTTCTACGAATATTTACATTTTATAATATTTTACATTCGGATGAATTTTTGACATTAAAGTTTACGAAACTTTGGTCTTCTAAAAAAGACGACCGTTGCGAAAATGTTGATGATGGATGTAAAAATCTTAATCCCTAAATTTATTAAATAAAACATCGCAACCAAACTATTTTTTTTGTACAGTTAATATAATTGAAGACTTTGTCAAATAACGTAAGCGTGAGAATTTACAAAAATTAGCCAAAAAAATTTTAAAAAAGAACTGTTGTAGTTAATTGAAGTAAATAAACTATTAGTAAATAATTTGATATTCGGGTTGGAAATTAGTGCACGAACTCCTAACGTAATTTATTGACATAAACGACAACCGGTTTCAGCGGCCACGTCCCTATCATTTTCAAGTCTTAAAGTAATAAAATTTAAAAATAACAATTAGTAGGTTTGTTAGGATTATCAAATTATCAAATAACTTTTGCTTTATAGTTTCTGTATGTATGTGTTTATTGAATTGATGACGACTAAAACTTTAATTAAAGCCTGAAGAAGCCTTCACAATTTGAGGGCGAAATGTTCCCAAAAATTAAACATTTAGTTAAATTATTTACTATCCTTTCCTATAAAGGAAGTTAAAATCACTACTTAAAGAAATTAAGGTATACTTCTATATACAGGGTGGTCCGTAAGTAATGGTACATAGAGATATGGGAGATTATTGACAAAATATTACGATCTGAGCCAATTTGAGCCACTTTTATTAAGTTGCAAGTAATATGAGTTGCGTGACTATCAAATATAAGTAACGCCGGTTTTTTTGTTGGGGTGTTAAGAATGAGACACTTTACAAACCAATTATGGAATATTTCGGATTTCATCCATCTACTTTTGCTTTACTAAGACCGTGATAGAATGACGTAATTTGGGCTTATTTTCCAAACCAAGTTCTTGAACTGTATTTTGAAGTAAGTCGTAAGATTGCATTGTTTCATTCAAGCTGTTTGGATTGAGGTTTCTTTATGGTTAATTTATTACGCTTGCAAAAATTGATAAACCACTTATAACAAATTTTCAAACGCTGTACTGCACACGTTGTACTGCTACAAAATTGAGAGCTAAAAAAAATTGGTTGTTACTTTGGATTGAGGAGAGTTGCGGACGGTAGCGTTTAGATAGATGGCTCTCAGACAGATTTAACAAAAATACCGCTAATTACTCTACATCTTATGAAATAAGATGGGGAGTTATGCGACGGTTTTCAAACCAAAAATTTTAACACCCCTTTTTTTCACTTTATCCTACGAATTAGAGTTAGAGCACAAAAAAATTTATGTTCGACGGCCGGCCGGCCACAAGATATCAAGAAAACCAGCCGTCCGATTTTTATGAAACTTTGTACAAGGACCTTATTTATAATTTCGAAGATTTGATTAGATTTTGAGAATAATCTATGTAGCCAAAAGGGCCGTTAACCTACACAAATTTTCGAATTTTTTGAAATATTTGGAAAAATATAAATTTTATACATTTTTGTTTCAAATAAACGTTGTTTATGATTTAATTATACACAACTTTTATTTAAACTATTTTTGATCCCATAAGTAATTACTGAGATATAAAAAAGTTGTTGGAAATTGTATTGTCTATAGCTTTTGTTTGAACCGCTTATCCGTATGTGTAGTTCTGCGATAAACGCTTGTTTAAAAAATATGATTGATGGTTTCTGATATCCCAGGGACCCAGTTATCCAATCTTGTCTTATATTTCGATGATCTTATGTTGCTGTAACTGCAAAAATAATTAAATCAATTCAATTTCACGGCTGTCCATCCCAGTTATTTTATTTGAACACTCGTTATTTACTATTGAAATTTATGTTTAGTTGGGGTCAAAATGACATTTTATAAAAACCTAAACTGCGCATGCGCAGTAATAGTATACACAAAGGGACTAAAGTGAGTATTTTTATCCCGCACGTGAAGTTTATTACTTCGGCGAAAGTATTTTCAATTGAAAATTGAATTTTTTAAACACTTTTTTAATAAAACGGATGACAAGTTTGTTATGATAATTTGTCGTTAGTTACTGTATCAATAATCATCGCCAGTTTTGTGTGGGTTTTCATTCAATTTAACTGATGAAATTAATTAATTGATAAAAATGGGATATTTTGGCTTGAATTAATATTTGATCCCTAGAGAGAAAATGAGTTACTTTAGTCCCCGTTATGTGGGACTAAAGTAAGTACTTAAAACTTAAAAACCGATCGTTAACAACCGTAATTTAATTCGTAAAAGGAATTTTGTGATCATTTTTGTGTTTTCTTCGACAAATTACTTTTACGTGTGTTTGCGCCAGTATTTTAGTACTAGAGTTAAATGTTAAATCGGTTTGGCATCTATAATTAGGAAAGTCAACGTAATTTATTTGGTATTGAATTTGCGTTGGTACGAGAAGTATAGGTAATTGTTTTCGAGACGTGATTATTTATTCAGCTTTGCCGCATTATATTTACCTTAGGGAACACGATATTGCTACTAGATACTAGTCGATTTATCAGTGATACGATCTGTATCATTTGCATATTCTATTTGTTAATTATCTACGTATAAATCTGTTTTGTGCATGTATACCTGTGACACAGGTGGCAAGCTGTATAAATTATATGTTTCTTTTGTTATCAGTTTGTTCTTTTATATCTACTGCTTGAGATTAATTACTGTAACTCGTAGGCTGGCGCCCTTCGTCTCGGAAGCACCAACATTAGCTATGGGGTAAATGCTCCGAAACGACTATAAATTTATATAAAATCAATTTGTTTACGATAAGAAATTGTAACAAAGTTTTAGATACATTTTAATTGTTTGTCATTAATTTTTAGGTTGACAGAAGAGTTACTCTGATAAACACAAGGTATGTTTTATTGATTTTCTTTTATTTTTTTTAAATTGACAATTTGATTGGTTAATAATTAATTAATTAATTTTCATATGTCAGTAGTTACATGTAGCTACTTATCGGAAGAAAAATTAGTTTAAGCAACTTTTGTTTGAAGAAAACATGTCTAAAATGGGTATTTTGGAAGATATTTCAAGAATGGAAAAATATTAGTAGATAGGTAGGTGATATGCATGTCTTGCGACATCTCGTGTATAAAGAATACGTGTAGTTTATTAGTAGGTAGGTTAAAGGTTCTTTTGGCTTGACAGATAATGCCGAAAATTTAATAGATCTGCGGTATTGTAAATAACACCTTTATGCGAAGTTTCGTAAAACTGGAATCAAGTTATTCTTATAGTATCGTGTTTACAAGCGGATGGAGTAAAACTCTGGAATTATCTTTAGTGTCTGTTGTATACGATTAATATCATTTTCTCCATGGTTTAATAATCAAAGTAATATATCTTTTAAAAAAAATTATTACACATACTTATGTGGGTTTTTGGTTACTTTTGCGGGAATATTTTTGGTTTGAACCTTGAAGGTCAGACAAGTGACAACTGGTAACGAATAAAACAGAAGCTGGAACATACCCTTAAACCACTGTCAAATTTGACATTACATTTGACGTAAGAAATGTTGTTGATCGTTACCCCTAACAATACCCACATATGTTCAGTGTCACTGCACATAATTTCTATCTCTTTTTGTTGAAAAGGCTATTCACGCTATCATCACGAATGATTACAAAAATGATAGTGTTCCATATATCAAATTACGAAGAATTTGTTAAAAATTTGGTATACAATGTTCAGTACTCATTAAAAAATAATGGTTAGTTCAAATAGCAAAAAAGCAAAAGTTTTTCCAAATTAAACAAAATTAGGCTCGGTGCTGGTACTTCAAATATTGTATATTGTTAATTAGCTATTTTGTTGATTTAATTAATATTTTGATTCTGAAATCAACAGAAATTATTTTTAATAAACCCATTTAGATCAACAAGAAATTTTGCTAAATATTTAGTTCCTTTAATTTTTAATAAAATTTACAAGAAAAAGTGAAACAACCTAAATCTATACATTGTAATATAGTCGTTTTGACAAAAAAAACAATTCAGTAATTATAGTTTAATTTATTTTACTCGCAATCATGTAAAATTCTAGTGTCATTGTGAATTATATAAAAAGCGTATGTGTACGCACATTTAGAGAAAGAAATACTGAATAAAAATAACTCAATTAATCAATAGAATTTTCATGTATTACATTAAAGTAACAAAGAAGATATGCATTGTACTATTGATTAAATTTTTGTTTTATTTTTATACTTTTATATAATAATCTGTTTTTAATAGACTCAAAGTTTTTGAATTATAAGTAGTTTGAAATAAATTTGTTCTTTTTTTTAAATTGCAAGTTAAGGATAGATTTATTTTTCAAATTTGTATAGCTTTTATTGTTGACAATTCCAAAATATGTAAAAAATGCGACTTGTTTATACAAAAGTCGTAGTATGCTATCAGATAAATAGGAAGCAACCGAATTGCAAGTGGATAAAAAAATCGTATAAATTACGTTACTATGGTGAATCCATATATAAGCTATGTAGAAAACATCGCGTCAGTTTGAAAATTATATCTGTCAACTGTGTGTGACAATTAAAATACAACAATAATGTATACAATATGTCCCCTAAGTTGGAATCATATGAAAAACTTTTTATTATTAATTTTAGGAAAAACAGTTATTCTTCATAAAAAGTTCTGCATGTACTAGAATCTGAAATACAGTCATCAAATATCAAATTTTTTCAGTCGTATACGAGGTTTGTCAAAAAATATGAATTTTACTGAAAGTACCTTTAAATTTAACAATCTCAGAAAATGTTATTAAACAAAAATGAGCAGAATTAAAAACTACGTTCAAATATGCAATTACAACCATTTACATTGATAAAATTATGATATTTATTAAATATTTTTGAAAAATAAAAGTTCAACACCCTGTAGAAATAAAATGACTCACAGCATCGTAAAAGTATATTATAATATTTTAGTCAAATTATCATAAATTATAATAAATAATCACAAGAGATAAATGTTCATTCAAAATAGAAATATTAAAAAATAAAATAACCTTAATTTTTAATGTAAATGGATGTAATTGCATATTTAAACGTAGTTTTTATTTCTAATCAACTTTTTTTGATAACATTTTCCGATATTGTTGAATTTAAAGGTACTTTCCTCTTGAGTAAAATTCATATTTTTTGACAAACCTCGTATACGACTTAAAAAATTTAATATTTGATGACTGTATTTTAGATTTTAGAACATGCAGAACTTTTTATAAAGAATAACTTTTTTTCCTACAATTAATAATAAAAAAGTTTTTCATATGATTCCAACTTAGGGGGACATATTGTATATACAAGCTAAAACATCAAGTGAAATTGAAAATTGTGTTCTAGAAAATAAGGTACAGTTTCGTACTTTTTATTTATAATCATTTTAGGTTTTCTGCCCTTTTTTATAAGATACTTAATTCTTGGAATTGTTTTAACAAATATCACTCAAGCTCAGATTTTGAGCTGGTTATCTTTACGTTTGTTTTTCGAGTACTTACTTTCATTGGCAATTTAACAAGAGAAGTTTTGTTTGTTGTCAAACAGATCGAGTTAAATTACCCATATGAAAGTTAGTATGAGAATAAGCGACCAAATTTGAGCTGTAGTGGTATTGCTCCCGACAATTGCACTAGTACTTTTTTCACTTACAATTTTTTAATCAATTATTGATATTTAAAGTTGTCAATCTGACAGTTTATTCAAATTAATATTTACAAATGTATCCAAAATTACAGTTAATTTGATAAATCAAATTTGAACTATTATTTAATTAGTTTGTACAGGGTTTTATAAATGATTGTCTCATCAAGTTAGCAATTAAATGAACAAAATCAACGATAAATGAAGAACAACGTACAATTACAACCAGGGATAATAATTACAAAGAAACCATGAAATAACTGAGAGATGATTATATTAACATAAATTAATTCACTATCAATTTAAGCAGCAAATTTGCATTTTTTTAAGTTTACAACGCTCACCTGAGACAATTATTTATAACCCGTGATTGAAAAAAATTTTACATCAAAGTGGACCATGAAAAAATTCACGTACGTCTACTCTAAATGCATAAAACTGGATGTGTTGAAATTAAACCTGTCAGAATTGACAAATGTACAAGCTAAGCTAAGATACACCTGTATATCTTGCTTTGTCGTTCATGGCAAAGTTTGATGAAAAATTTTTGAATCACGCGTTAGAATCCCTGTATAATGATGGATATACCGTGTGGGTCGTACGTAATGGTACATAGAGAGATTCTTGACTTCAAAATATTACGATCTGAGCCAGCAAGCCTTAACCCGCGTATTCATTTGTAACGTCATCACTCGCGTGTTAGATTTCATCTAACACATGTAAATCTTCTATATTGCTCTCAATAAAAATATAATTCACCAATCATTCTGATGGAATAGTAATATATAAGAAACAAACATGGACAAATTGCTAATTTGAAAAAAAAAACATTCTTACGGTACAAAACAATTATTAAATATTAGGATGCAAAAAATCTACCTATGTCAGAAAAACTTGTTAACTTTCACATCAAATAAACATATCTAATTCAAAAAGGTCAAAACGTTCCAGAAATATCATTTATTCAACACAATCATAATTAGTATTTGACACAAGAAGAGAATGATAAAAATATTACAAAACAAAAATGTCTTGTCGTTATTCGTTACTTTCGCTGTGGTCCTGAATGCACTGTTGACAAACGAATGTAATTTTCCTGGTATGTTCTTTACAAATAGGGTTTTCACATGTATGGCATGTGTTACCGGTGAACCTTTTTTTCTGATTGGACAGAATGAACATCGTGGTTTTGCTTACCGAGCTGGTCACCGTTTGATATCTCGCTTCCTAGCACATTTTTTATTTTCTGAATTTTTGAATTAACAAAATACTGTGAGAGGCCATTTGTTGCTGACACGTGTAACTGACTATTCAGTCTTCATTCTGTCGACCACGTCGACTCCGCCCTTGGTAAGGTTATAAAACGTGACAACAGCAGGTTTCAAATCTTCTCCGGTGCTGGTATCTATTTCGTCATTGGTGTGCAGTGTTGAAAGCATCAAAACGTTTTTGTTTTTTTTCGGCACATAAGATGCTAGCAGACAGCTATTTGGAGTCGTCCCGAAGGCAAACATCGTACTTTTCACTGGTCGAATTTTTGTGTCCAAAAAAGTAGGAGGTATTTCGCGCTTATTTTTTCTCAATGTTCCTACTAAAGTTAGTCTGTGATTTTGATATTAGTCATTTGCTAATGCCACAGAAGTGAAGTAATTGTATGTGGTTACGTTTCTACCTGTTCCAGATATATTTTAATGTACGCTTAACTTTTTTACCCTTATTACTAACGTTTTTTAATTAAAATATTTAGCCCGCTTCCTTTCGGCAAAAGAAAGGTATATTTGTCATTTACCTTAGAAAGTAACCGTTTTTGAGATAATCGCATTTTAACAATCAGCAGCACAATTCATTACAGGAAATACTCTCAAATTTTGCGTTCATACATCAATTCAATGAAAACTTATAGCGAAAAAATAGATGATAAAAGTTCATCTTTTTTTATTATCTATAAATTATTAATCTCATCAACTTGGCAATTTAATTAACAAAATGAACGATAAACAGAAAACAACACCCAATTACAACCAGGGATAATAATTACAAAAGAACATACATTAATTCACTATCAATTTAAACGGCAAATTGAAGCCCTGTAAAATGATGGATATACCGTAAGTAATGTTACATATAGATATGAGTGATTCTTGATTTCAAAATATTACGATCTGAGCCAACAAGCCTTAATATAATGTTGATAATAAAAAAGATACAGGGTGTCAAAGATGAACTTTTTATAATTTATTTTTCGCTATAAGTTTACTGTTTTTGAATATATGAAGATGAATGTAAAAATTTGGGAAGTAAATCTAGGATTACCACTATGTATGTTTATGACTAGCCTTATTACCCTTATTAACACTTTTTAATTAAAAGTATTTTTCCACGTCCTCACTAATCAAAGAACATTAAAACAATGTTTTGTAACATTTGAACTAAGTAACAAATTAACATTTCCTTTGAACATTTGTTCTACATCACATCAACATTGTTTATGAAATAATAATAATAAATTGAACATGTGTTAAACATTATTAGTACAACATTACAGTAAGTTTTTTTGTGCAATATTGTATAACAACATTTTGAACTCGAAGATAAAATGTAACAGCGTTACATTACAACTAACAAAATTTTGAGAAGCTGTGCAAAAACCAACAACTTTTTGGGAAAATCTAACTGCCCTTTTGGGTTGACAGATTATGCTTAAAATCAGATCTGTGCTATAATAAATATGACTTATACGCAAAGTTTCATAAAAATCTCAATAAGCAGTTAAATTAACATTACCACAATGTTACTTTTTTAATGTAACAATTATTAACATTTTTCACCTTGACATAATCTGTTATATCAACATTTAATAAACGCTGAACTGCTTTAAATGGAAACGTTACAATATAAGATTATGATGTTAAAGTTTCGTTTATGTAATGTTTTTATGTTTAGTGGGTCATTTTGGTGAAAGAAAGGTATATTTGTCATTTACCTTAGAAAGTATCCGTTTTCGAGATAATCGCATTTTAACAATCAGCAGCATAATTTAATCCAAGAAATACTCTCAAATTTTACGTTCATACATTCAAAAACAGCAGACTTATAGAGAAAAATTAATATAAACGTTCATCTTTGATACCCTGTATCTTTTTATTATCAACATTTTTATCAACATATTTGGAAGTCAAGAATCTTCCATAACTATATGTACCATTACTTACGGACCACCCGGTATATTAGTAAATTTTAAATATTTAATTATTAAGTAGTGGAATGGGTCCATTTTTGCTCAAATATGGGGTGAATTTTAATAATGAAACCAAAATGAAAAACATATAGGGATATACCTACGACTTTGTGTTTCATTTGGCTTTTTTACTATTATTTAATTATTACTTGTAGCAAACCAAAACTTAAAAATAAATAAACATTTGTTGGGCTATATGTAAAAATTCAATATTTATTATTTATTAAATTTTAGATTTTAAATTTTATCATAAAACAATCGATCTAATTCCTGTACCTACAAAAAATTCAAACAAACGGGTTTTTAAAATGCCGTCTTACGCATCATCTTTGCAATTTAAACAAAAAATTAAGTTTTTAATCTTATAGCAAACACCTAAATCGATGGAGTAACATCAAAAAAATATGTTGTATAAAGACTGCAAAACTCATTTTAAATCATTTCTAAACGATGAAATTAATCAAACTGATTTTGTATCGAACGTACCTAATGTTTAATTATCTATGTATTTAGTAACAAAATATAAGATTTTTAGATCTAAAATATGAAAGAAACGAAATTTACAGAAAACACTTTAAGCAACAGCTTCTCAAGAATACTTTGTGGTAATTTATGCGTAAGTGAGGATGACATTAACCCTACACGCAAAAGGGGATGTAAATCTAATAGTAAACGTAAATCCCTAAAGAAATATCAATTCGTTTGCATGTTTATTTGAAACGATAATTATGTTACTATGAATAATTTATTAAATTACGGTTTCGTAATTGCTTAATTTAATTTGAACAAACTTTGTATAAAAATTTGTCATCTTATGTAATAAAAATTAATGAATTGGATAATGATGTAAATACCTCAATGGCTGCGTTGGATAAATTTGAAGAGGACAAACTGAAACTTAAAGCTTCGTTCCAAACGGGATTGCGCGTATTTTTTCTTGCTGCCGTTTTCTTCTTCTTTACACGTTTGCCGCTAACGAGTAGATAAACCTTAACAATCGGATCTGAACACAAATATTTGAATTACAATTTTAAATTTAACAAAGCAATTAAATATTTACCCACGCTTTCTTTGTCTTCGGGTAAAAATAAATTTCTCGCTTTCAATAATACTACCGTTAATCGTTCGGCGGACGGAAGATAACTAAGAGATAGTAATACTTCTTGTAAATCTTCTGGGGGTTTCTTGTTTTTAATTATTTCACCCCATACTTCTATGCTTGAAGTGACATCATATTCATCCATACTCATACGCACTTCTCCGATGATGTCATTTCGAGAAAAACGGTCGTAGTCGAATACTTGGAGGATTAAAGTTTTATACTGCAGGTCGTCGTGAGAAACGGGAAATTTAAAATGCTGATCGAAAAATGGATTAGGATCGTTCCTATGAATTGTAGTTTGGCGTTTTCTTGTATCTACTTCTGGTGTCAGTGATAGCTTCACGTAAGGATCATTAAAACCTCCTTGATCGCTTCCAGCTAAGTCGTGAGCTATAAATAATAATTCTTTACAAACTAATTAAAATATTTTTATAGTAATTAACCTTCGATTAAATGCACAGTTAGATCACTTCTATCAAAATCATATTTCACTCTAAAATGCAGTCTTCCATGTTAATTCCTGATCGAGAACTGCTTCCTAAAAATAGTGGACCATCTTGACGGGTGTAAAGATCAGGTTGGATGGCACCTAATGGACTTGCGGGTGGGGCTGGTCCCCACAATCTGGTGTATGTCCTCTTGGTGGTATTAACAACGGCGACAAACATCTACCAATTCCGGTGGTTCGTGGAGATGCGAGCGCTGGAGAATTACAAGTAGAACTTGCGGACCCGCCAGTTAAGGATGCTAAGCTAGATTGAGAAGGCGACGGAGTTCGAAGTTCTCCTCCGATAGGTATGGGTCCTCCAGACGTATATCTAATATCTAAAGAAGCGGTCCGAAGTGGAGAAGGTGAACGACTAGAATTGTTAAGAGGGTAACTTGAGGAATGCGTCGCTTCTTGGTGTTGTAAGATTCTAGCTTTTCCATCGGGGGCGTAGGTCCGTATTTGAGGAGATGATCCGCGGTGTCCCTATTATTTGAAGTAATTTTTGAAGAAAAACATAATGATATTTTCTGACTTACTTGTCGCGACGCGCTACTTTCTAGACTGCTTTGTGAAGATACGCGTGGGGTTCTGCATAAAGGCGGTTGTCCTCCAGGATAGGACTTTGATTGATGCTGCAAGGCCGGTACGTTTTGGGTGTTTTGGCATACTTCTAAAGGGGTTTTTAAGAGTTCTGCTGTTAGTGCGTGAGAAGAAACGTGCTGTGGCGGTTGAATTTGTGTTGTTCTTTTGCAATGTTGAATTCCTGAAAGAAACAATTACTGAATTAATATCTCAACGTTTTAGTATATACAGTTAAATTGTTTTTGTTTTACATTTTAATGATGTAAGTAAGTATTTTTTTAACTATCTTATTCAATTGAGACCTAATATTTTTATGTAACATAATAAACTACGCTGCCAGTTTGAATCTAAAAAACCTTTATTTAGAATACGGTGTAGGACCCGTTCTTGGTGGAGGGGTGGGAAACAAAAACAATCCAAATAGTTGAAATTGCCGACGTTTTGCCTTCTATGTGAGGGCCCTTGGTTTCTTTTGGCCTGTAAACCAAAAAAGAAAAAAAATTGTTTGTCTTGTTTGTATTCGTATAGTAATAAAAGTACTGTGACTGTTGATTTAGTAGTTGTTTCATTATTTTCAAGAAATTCAGTTTAGGTTAATGGGGTTAGTAGTGTTTCGTTTCAAGTTGGCGTTTTTTTTTTTTTTTTTTTTTGTTTTGCATAGTGGTTCTTCTAGGTTTAAAAATACCGTATTAGTTAATGGCACTAATTTTATTTTATTATCTTCGATAATACTAACATAAAACTAGAAAAGCTTTTTATGCCTTACCACTGTGAGCAGATTGTGTGATCATCTAGAATACATATCTGTGTATGCAGGATTGTCTATTATCAAAGTTTTAAGGAGGGTTTCCAAACATTTATAATTTAACGGATGAAGCTATATTATGGTTTACAAATCTGAAGTTCAGCAATATTTTGTATTTTCTGTCCTGATTATCTGTTTTTCCATTATTTTTTCCATGACATACTCAGAAAACAGACGTTTCTTCTCTACAAATAGTGAGGAAAATTGTTTTTCCCTCAGTAGTGAGGAAAAATATGTCATGTTGCTAGAATGTTGCTTGGAACTTAATTAAACAATTTAATTTTTGTTACACAAATAACCAGTATTATTCAGGCACTTTTGTTTAATTTAGTATCTTTTATTTCGACTTTTAAACATTGTTAACCTACATTTATTGGTTAGAATTACGCGGCTAGCAACTTTGCGCTATGACTGGTTGAGACCTTACCGAGACCACAGAATAAATAGGCAAGACTATTGTAACCCTCCGATTGTTGACTTTTGCTTTTACGTACGAAATTGTGACGGAATCCTGTAACAATAAGTTATGTTTACAATTAATAGTTTTTCTTGCATTTGGGTTGGTTGTTGGTTTTTTGGGAAACGTCGTAGAAAAAATGTTGTGTCTAACACATGAAGAAAGCCATTTTTCCACTCGAGCTCGAGTTATCTCACTTGTTGGACAAATAACTATTTTTTTGCTATTTCTTTAACCTACTTTTTTTTGTCATTGTGACTTGCGCTTGAACCGGTCCATTATATGTCGTCATGCAATGGCTGTGCTGTTATATTTTATGTTCTTATTTACCTTCTATAATGTTTACACAGTTAATTAATATTATTACATCTGAATACTAAGGTGGGTAAGGGTTGACATGTTTAGGTTTTTGTGGTTTTCCTAAACATTGAAACAAATACTTTGCCAAGACGAACCAATCCACTATTGCACATGGTTTTGTCACCACACTATAACGGTTTATACTGATCTTCTAGGGCACCATACATAACACTTACATCACAATACAATATTTAAAATATACTATACGAATAAATAAATAAATAGAAAATTGATATTTTAATATTATCTGTTTCTCTCAAGAATTGCAATAAGAGTTGTTCCTTTGCTATTACTATATTGAATTAGATTCGTAGTGTACGTGGCAAAAAGTGCATTTTGTTTGGCGACAAAGAGATACGGGAAAAGATTAAGTTTTCAATGCACGTGAAATGATTAAGAAACTTTACTCTTATTTTGGCAGTCGAAGAGTCAGTATGAAATTTAAAAAGAGCTGTTAAAAATTTTTGAAATAAATTAATAACGAACGGTTCAACGTCACGTAAAATTCAAACATTCTACGTAGTAAAAGAAAAGAGTGGAACCACATAAATTGTACCACACCTATGTAAAGAATTTAGGTTTTAAAGATGTGAAAACAACAAAACTAAACTCGTTGTCGCACCAATGATTTTTGTTAGCACTTATACGCTGTGGTTATAAGCCTTCTTACTTATGTTATTGAACTGTGAGTGCTATTAGTGCTTTTTTAATGAAGAAGATTTTTTCCGAACATATGTATTTTATTTGCGTTTTAATGCACTTTCACAAAACGGATCTTTTGCAAATTTTACTTTACTCCTAATTAAATTTTTGGCTTTTTATAAGTCACAGAAATGCGCGTTACGTCGCTGTAAAAACTGAAATAAAGTAATTCGATCTGGAAAATTTTCTTTGCTACTTCCGATCACATGATGTATCTTATTTTGTTTGTAATGGTTATTAATTCTACGTTTTTAACTTTCTTTTCTTTTGGATTTCTTATATCTCATTTTAAAGTTTGCTTTATCTGTGGCGTTGAGGTCATTGTAATTTCTTTAGTTTTTTAAAATTTTCTGACAGATTTGGATATTTTCTCTCTCAATAATATGAGAGAAGCGTTTTGAATTCTTACACTACTTTTATTAAGTGAAAATTTTAAAATGAGTTCTTTAGACACGCTCATCTAATTTTACTAATATACTGCACCAAAAAACGAGTAAAGTTTTTTGGTGTTTTCCTGTTTGTTAAATAGACGCTGCAGTTTAGAGTTCCATTCCTTTGATTAAATTGCATATTTCGTGCTGCTGCTTTATAAGTTTGATGAGTCTCAATAAGGCGAAACTCGTGTATGTATGCGCCGTTTCTAATTCTGCAATTGCTACTGGATACCGATTGTTTTGTTTGGCAAGAATTCGATATGTTGCGTTATAAATGCGCATAGCGTTTTTGCAATGTTGATATATTTAGAGCCGGCATCTGACTTAACTACAGATGTCTACAAATTATATTCTATTTGTTAAATGTTGTACATGACAACTTTCCATGAGGTAGAGTTAACACTTGTTTATTAATTTATTATCGATATTATTATTAACACAATTTTTATAAAATGAGTGAATATTTTCAACTCTTTTTTCAAAATTTTAAATTCACATTACTAAAATTGACATAAATAATAACCTTAGATTATATAGGTAGGTATATTTACATGGATGGAACATTATAAGATTATATAACGTTCCTAAAAAGAGATGAAAACTTAGTCGGCTTATTCAAAATGCGCATGCGTAAACGCGAATAATTTAAACACAAATTACAGCTTTTTTTTAAATAATTTTTGACGTGTCATTATATTATCTGTCATTATTTTTGATTATATCATTTCTTGGTGTTATTTTTAGAGTAATTTAGAATTTAAAACACTTTAGGAATACTGTGGCTACTTATTTCGCTTAAATTGTAGGTTCGAAAACTTTATTCCTCTGTGCTTTGGTGCTTTTATGCTTTTTATTATATATTTTTTAGAATTTAGTGTATTTTACTAATATTTATTTGCTTTTCAATCTTCATCTTATTCTAAGCTGTATTTCATACTTTAATAGAATGGTGCATAATTGTTACATTTGTAAATTGGTGCAAACGAAGGAAAACAATTTGACTCTGCACAAGCAAGTTAAATTTCTATGTAAATATATAAAATAATGGGCATATCACGCGTACGTGGTTTAATATCAATTTACGTGATCAATTTCGTCGATGCTCGGATATTATTGATCATGCGCAGAACAAAGTAACCGACGAATTTTTATGCTTTTCTTTTTAGCAAATAAATTTCGCCGAGTTTCACTCATTTGCACAATTCGGAACATCGATTCATACTCTTTTAACTTATTGAATGCTCTATCCATGTGAATATATATGATCTAAGAATCTAAGATAATAACATTGATTAAAAAAATATATATTGGAATCGGAATCGAACCCGTGTTTATTACAAAGGAATCACTACTCGGCAACGATTAATTAATTCGTCCTCGAAGGCATTTACACTAAGTCCCCGATTGATAAATGCAAATTCATAAAAACTAACTTACTTTACCGATTTTTTTAGTAAAATAGGCCTTAAACACTCATTACCACATCCATTTGTTTTATTTTACTTAACTAACACAATGTGTTGTTATATTGTGCTCGAATAATGTCAGAAAAAAATATGCTTTAATTTTTAATTCAGCGTTGTAAAAGCCAATGTCAACTTTTCCGTGGGCACACGTAAATAATTTCAATCTTATAAGGTCAGAACATATGGTAGAAGGTTTTGCTTCATACTTCAGCGTCGTTTATACTCCAAATACCAATATTTCTAAAATGTTAAAAAAAGTCTCAAGAGTGTTACATAAATTCTGTTTTGTTATTTTTTTGGGCCTTGATGCACAGGTCCAAAAATAAAGTGAAGATTCTCGGGAACAACATGACTGATCACCTTCCATATTTTTATTTGTATTAAAAAAGCCTAAGAAAACTCACGAAACATGGAAAATATTGACGTTAATGATATAAAAATTAAGGTTTAATAGGTTTAAATGAGGTCTTTTTATTTTTCGTTCAAGATTGTGTGCGCATGAACTTAGACCCATTTATTATATTATTAACCTGATTTTGAAGGTAACTGTTTTTACCGGACGTATGAAAGATAGCGAGTTGCACCAGTATTTATGTTGGGTGATAAAAATAGCATAATTAATTATAGACCAATTGCAATATAATCTAATTTTGGCAATTTTTTGTGTCCATATTGGCAAATATATTGTTTGGTCATATTTCACCGTCTATCATTCAAAAACAACATCGTTTTATTGCAAAACAAGTCAATTAATTTTAGATCAGCACTTGAGCTTTAACACAATTATTGTAACACTTACGCTAAGGATGCTTAAAAATCAATTGCTTCACACTAAACATAAAAATTGTATGAAATAATATAAAACCAACAATTTTAAATGTATAAAGTGAAACCAAATTTAAAATAAATAATAAATATCATTGAACGTTAGTTGTTGGTCACTACCATAGATTCTGGTACCGTTTAGGTATTGAATACCTTGGCTAGTGACTTTTATTTATGTTCATGAAAGTCTACTGTAGCTAATTTACGTGAATTTTTACAACGAATTTGAAGATTGACACCAATGCTGTGTGATCTGGCGAAAGCGTTTGGTGCAGTTACACATAGTATATTGTTATATCAATTAAATTATTTTGGTTTATGTAATAATATTATTAAGGTGATTAGTTCCGTATTATCGTAGTATATATAATGTATAAGTTGTCATTAAAAACTATTTGACCTCAAGTGATGTTACTCAGGATTCTAACTTAGGACCACTATTCTATTCTTTAATGATGCTCTTAGTTTTTTATTATCGCGCTTATGTCTAAGCTGATGATCTAAAAATTGTAAATTTTGTTTCTTGTAATACAATATTGTATTGGTTTGCAAAATTATATTAATTGCTTCATTGATTGGTGTAATAAAACAAAATGAAAATAAATGTAAACAAATTGAAAGAATGTTTATAAAATGGGTATGATTCCTCCAATAGTCGTTTTAATTATATTTCTTTTTTAATTAAAGTATCTCCCTAAGATGAAGGTAAAAAAAATAAAAGTAAGGAAGGATTGCCGACGTTTCTGGGATTTTTCAAGACGAAAAACTCCTATTTGATAAGAGCGAAACGTCGACAATACTTCTATAAAAAGGCAGTTCTTTTTTTTACCTCCTGCTTAGGAAGATCTTTTAATTAAAAAAGCATTACAATTGTAACGTAATTCTAGGGGGTTTTCAACGGTGTTATTTCTTTTTTCTTGCTTGATATTGGTTGATTGCGGACTTGTTTTCGGTATTTGCTTTAGTAATCTTTTGTCTTTTTGAATAAATCTGTAAAATGTCAATTTGATCCAGGTTTACGTCTTTATGATGGTTATAAATTACTGGAGTTGTCCTCTTAATAGGTCGAAATATTGGTCGTAAGTATCTATCTTTCATTAGTACCACATGGGTTATATCGATAGAATTTTCCATCTAAAGAATTTCAATCCGAGAGGACAAATGCTGCGATTTCTACAGATTTCTAAAAATTGAGTTGTTTTTATGACAAATATTTTCAATCATTGGTCAACCAAGTACAACCTTTAGGGAGGCTATCGGAATTTCTAAAGTTATTGACGAACTTGGGGTGTACTTGGCACCATCCGCAGGGCGACAAAACAAACAGCTAAGTGTGACTATGTAATGCATTTTCTTTTTTTATTCGTGATGAACACCTTACTGGGGTACTAAAAACATTATTGTACATATGCGGTATATGTTAATCATTTTTCTGAATCGAATTTTGCTTGTGAAAATTACTTAACTTCAAAACTTTATTACGTGCTTGTAAGTCGGGGATACTCGATAGTCTTTGTTTGTTGGTATTAACGTAGTTAGTCTCACGCTGGCTTACCCTATCGTGAATGCATATATAACGCATATATTGCGCTTTCACCATTTATTTAACTTTTATGCAAGGAACATCACTGTTTCTTTTGTTAAGATTATGTATTTTCGAAAGCCTTTGCTAACATCTGTATAAATCATCCCCACGACCCACTCTACTACATTAGAGCTACGAGTCGATTTTCTGAACTGTAACTAAAATTTATGTCATCAAAACAAAACCTTTTACATACTTCTAAACATTACGCTTGCTGATTCGTGTTCAGACAAGAATTCTGTATAGGTCGAATTTCCGAAGATAAACAAAGTGGGCATAATGCACTTGGTGTAGCAGTTCGAGGAAAGATTATCAATAGTTTTCTAATTTGTTTTTTTTTGTGAAGTAAAGGAATTCTTTGAATAGTAGGTATCTTAAATTATGACAACAACCTCAAATATGGATACCCACCTGCCTCAAATTATACAACTTCTTAACGTATTATAGTTTTTAAGTATGCAATTTCTTTTCAGTCCATATCTTATAAATAAAATGGGGAGTTATGCGACGGTTTCCAAATCGAAAATTAACACAACCTTTTTTTTATTTTCTCCGACATATTAGAGATATGTACGTTATAATGAAATAAAAAAAAATGTTTGTTTGATGACCGGCCGGTCGTCCATTCGTATGTAAATAAGATGCCAAGAAAATCGCCTGTCAGACTTCTATAAAGCTTTGAATATAGGCCTTATTTATAATATCGCAGATTTGATTAGATTTTGGGCATAAGCTGTTGACCCTAAACAGGCCGTTAACCTGTATAGATTTTAGAATTTTGTTGGAATATTTAGAAAAATATTTATTTTACTCAATTTTGCTTAAAATAAAAGTTGTTTGTAATTTAATTATACATAATCTTTGTTTAAACTATTTTCACTGACAAAACGCAAACAATAATGAAACAATGATATCTTTAAAGCCCAAAAATGAAAACGAAGTTGGTAGGAGAAATAAGTGGGCAAAATTTGAATCTAGAATTAACAGTGGATAACTTAGCTTTGCATAAAAAAAATTAAGCGTGGATTCCGAAACAAATAAATTCTGACAACGAGAAAAATATGAGTAAAGGCTGTATATAGTAATGAAAAAATCAGAAGGTAAAATAATAACAGATGAATATAACATGAAAATACAAGGACAAAACATAGGAAACCCGACTTTTGCGTGACCTTTCTCCCCTTCTTCTTTCTTATGTGGTTTTCTAAATAGGTAAGCAAATGCCTGTTGTTTCCCTTTACGTCTTTTCTGACATTGATGTCCAGCATTTCCTTCAACGTTTTGGTGGTCCCTGCGTTCTTTTTTTCTTACTTTGTGCAGTAGGGTTTTTCTGTGTATGCATGGTTCATCACTTTCATTTCATCTGTTTTCAACATTTTAATTGTTTTCGTTGTATCAACTTTTGTTTCCGTGGCATATGAGAGGGTAGGTCTTATATATGCGTTACAGATATCGATTTCTCTAAACTGTATCTTTTATACATCCACAGATATGTAAGCATTTCTTTGTTTTCAGTTTTTACTTGCTTTTGAATTTCACACAGTCACACACACACGCACACACAGCTTTTTTTTGTATTTGGTTTAAAGTTTGCAGCAACCTCTGTAAATTGTCCTCTGAATCGGCGACGGGTACAACATTGTCTGCATGACACACTATGATTGTACAAACCTTTTCTATATTATATCCTGATTCCTTAGAAGGTTGTCTATTATTTTATCTATTTAAACGAAACATATTGAGCGAACCCGCTTATCTTATTCGGTCGCTAATTCTTTATTTTTTGCTTTTTATGTTGCCTGCCTTGGCGTTTTACAGTTGTTGTTTCATTTATAAAGAATTTTTAATAATTTCAATATTTGTAAAAGATTTATAATTTATATTCTATTGAATGAACATTTAACAATGTCCATAAAGCATAGAATTGGCGAAATCAGAATTCATTAAAAAATAAAATCCAAGAACTTTCCAGCATCAGACACATTATCAATAGAGCATCAGAACTAATATGAATCCCAGCTTTACAATAACTTAACGCAGACCCTTAATGAAATTCTAGAAAGTTCAACTTTTCCTACAATATGATTTCTGCACATAGGGTGAAAAAGATACCGGACTAGTAAGAAATAGAAGGAACGCTATCTTTTGAATTGTCTTGCCAAAATAGCTGAAAATGTAATTACACGAAGATTAGAAAATTTTCAACAATTTGGAACGAGCCCCAAAAGTCAGAACTACTCACCTACTTATTCTACTATTTGATATGATTGAAATCACTATCACGTGACACTAATTTTTTTAACAATATCTCCACCAATATCAATGATACAAAAAAAATATATGAGACAAAAATTGTTAGAATTTTTATTGTCTATAACTTCTGTTTAAACCATTTTTTTTCTAAAACGCAATTTTCATTTTCTTGTTCAGTTTTCAAACCGTTTTAAATGAAACGTCCTGGTGCGGCCGCGCGGTACCCCTCCTGACGTAGGAAAAAATGTTTATATTTAGTGCCCTCGGTTTCTATTTATAGGATTTTTGTAAACTAATAAATAATACACCCACCAACAGCAAACAGGCCAATTCAAGATGGGGATCAATACATATTTGACAATACAAAAAGTAGGTACAATATGAAAACATAATCATAACATAATTATAGTTCTAAATTAAAATATAACACAGATAAAACAAAATGCGATTACAAGCACATTACTATTACAATAAAACAATATCAAAGATATCTCAGCTGAGAACATAAAGTTTATTCCGCCAATAGCGCAGCACGTTTTATTTCAGACCCAGATGTATTGAAGAGATCCACCGAACATGACAGACGGGAAAATCATTCGCCGAGTCGATAGAGAGCCAAAAACTTTAGTACACAAGTAAGGGTGTCTTAAGAAAGAAATTGTTAGAATAACGAGCGGCCTGTCTCGGTACATGAAATGGTAATCTCTCAAGAAGATCCCGGCAATCAACAACGAAGTGAACCAATCTATATAAAAATAATGCGTCAGATACTTGCCTACGTTTAGCAAGACTGAATACACCAAATCTTTCAAGCAAAAGGGCCTGCGGACAACCTTGCGGTGGACAAACGCCATCAATCCGAAACTACAGAAATTTCAGAAATCTTCGCTGGATCCACTCAATACTATGGATTGCCCCAACGCCCACAGGAGACCACACCGGAAAAACGTACTCAAGAATAGGTCGAAGAAGAGAGTTGAAAAGAAGGTCATAGTATCATGATTATTGAAGTAATTTGAAATTCTCCATAGAAAACCGAGAGCCTTGCGTGCTCTTGAGGTTATATTGTTAATATGTATGTTGAAAGAAAAAGTATGGTCAAAACTTACTCCCAAATCACAGAAACTGTCACTCATGAGTAGTGGTGTATCTCCAATGGAGTATTGAAAAGATATAGGGGCACAACCGCGTGAATAGGATGCAATTTGCACTTTCGGATATTCAAATCCAGACCATTTGACACCAGAGTATTAACCGATCAAGGTCTTCCTGCATAACTAGGGCATCAGAGAGAGTGGTGACATGAGAGTACAACTTCATGTCATCGGCGTACAGCAAACATATTCATCAGAACATCTTGGTAATATTAATAAATATTATAAACAAGAAAGGTCCAAGCACGGAGCCTTGAGGAACATCACACGGAACTTGAAACACAAACACACCAAATGAAGTGGCAGGCGAAAGATTCAACCCTCGATATAAACAATCGGTGATCAATACGATCAAACACCTTACTGAAATCAGTATACTCGACGTCGACCTGGAACCCAGAATCCAAAGATTTAGCAATATGGTCATCAGGTTCGTTACAGTCGATCTACCTGACACAAACCCATATTGATACCCGATGAAACACCTGCCTAGAAAGCAGGTCATAAAGACAGAATTCTAATAGCTTAGATAATGCATTTATAATTGCTATGGGTCTGTAATTGCTTACTTGCGACCTGTCTCTGAATTTAAATATTGGAATTATACGTGAGAGCTTCCATCTTTCTGGGAAGAGTGATATCCTCGTTAAAAATATGCATCAAAGTTCGTGTGAACATCAGTAGCCGATCTTTTATTATAAAAGCAGGAATGCCATCAGGACCCGCAGAAAGAGAGGGTTTCAATCTCCTAGCCGCTGATGTCAAAAACACTTTGTCTAAACATCTCGGGAATGAGATGTCACTAAAGAGTATACTGGTATTAGAGGCAACATGCTAATCTCAGAGGAAGTACTGTAACATTCTTTGAAGAATGAGGTAAAGGTCTCAACAATTTTAGTTTACGAGGAAACGGCCACATCGTTGTGAGAGACAGAAGGGGGCATAGCAGATGAACATTGCGATTATTTACATAAGTCCAGGTAATTCTTGGAGTTACGCTTAATCTCAGACTCGGCGTGATCACTATATCGTCTAAAGGACAGCTGAAGGTTATGTTTTAATTTGTCACGTTTTTTTTTAAATGTTCATCATCATTTAAAACTTCATCTTAATGTCTGAAACAATCACTCTGGTAAACCAGGAGGGATAATTGCGCGTTTTCCCACGTGGAGAGGATTTGGGTATACATTTGTCAAAAACGCAAAAGATTAGCGAGTAGAACTCCTGATGTGAGCGGGAGTTTGATTACAATGGAAAGCTGATGTCTATCCTCTGTTATATTTTATGTTCTTATTTACCTTCTATAATGTTTACACACTTAATTAGTATTATTACATGTGAATACTAGAGTGAGTAAGGGTTGGCATGTTTAGGTTTTTAGTGGTTTTCCTAAACCTTGAAGTAATTGCTTTGCCAAGACGAACCAATCCACTATTGCACACGGTTTGTCACCACACTATACAGGTTTATACTGATCTTCTGGGGCACCATAATTAACACTTACATCACAATACAATATTTGTATAATGTACCATACGAATAAATAAATAAATAAATCCTCTGGGACAGAAGGCTCAGGGCATATGTCAACCAAACATGGAGTGGAGCTCAATACCAGATCCAGAATTGTATCAAAGAAATTTTCAATCAGGCTATATTGAGACAAATTCAGGGCAGTGCAAAAGTGTTTAAATATAAAAATGCGCTTAGTGGAATATATCAGACGGAGAGTTGTGATATTCAGTAAAATTAAAGTCCCCAATAATAATAATCAAATCATGACCACAGCAGACGTACAAAACTTCAAATCCTTCACATAGGGTGTCGATCTCGCTCTGAGACACAAACTGAGAGATATAAACTAAAAACAACAGTAAAGAAGCACCACCATTGACGAAAATAGGAACACACACATAATCAATGGTCACAACGTCAATAAAAACTACACATAAATCGGAGGGAATAAAACGCTGGAATTTAACATCATTACGAAGCGCAACCAAAACACCACCACCCAAACTTTGACCAGTAGCCGCTGAGGAACGATCACAGCGAAAAACATGATGGGAATAATTCATGATCATAAATTGAGTCAGTACCCATGTTTTCGAAATCGCATAAATATGAAAATCATGCGAATAAACAGAGTTCAGAAAGGCAGTAGTCTTAGATCTAAGACCGCTCACATTCTGGTAGAAGATCTTAATATTCGAAGACTTACCGATATAGAAAGACCCCGGAGGTTGACAGGTAATAGGCGATAGTTGCTAGCTAGTGTACAGGACGTCAGCTCTAAGTAGAGTCATTTTCTTTTTGTAAGCTGTGCAATTTATTTATTGATTAGAAAATTCACGTTTTAATCCTCCAAGCCAATACCTACGTTACCTCTCCCACCTGTGTTAAAATATTTATATAATTAATTGCATTTTGTATACATTAAATGACAAATCACAATAATTTAATACCTAAAGGTTAATAATAGGCAGCATTAGAAATGACGCGAAAATGTAATTTGTGTACAATCAATGTTTCATTATAAAGCATTATTCAATTAATCAATGTTTATTCAACTAGCACAAACAGTCCATTTTACCGTTCGTATCGGAAAAATGATTTGATATCATAAATGTTACTGAAATTGATTTGGTACAGTGCATATAATCGAATTATGCTCGTTAACGCCCTAATAACAACAAAAGTGATTCACGAATGAACGTAAGCAACTAAGTACAATTTTCATTAACACCAGCTGAATTAAATTTATAATTGCGAAATGTGTTGCGATTAAATTAGATTTAATACAAACAGGCGCGCAACTTTGTTTGCCAAATGTTACCGTTTTCCGAAAATTCATTAATTGCAGAAATTCCATTGTTGTTGAATTTTGCGAAACAACGGTAACACAAGATTAAAATTTGAGTATTTTTTTTGTAGGTAAGCAAAATTACAAATTACTCCAAAAATTATAAGAGGAAAAAAATAATTGAGTTTGCTGCTTAAAATTAATAAAGTACCGTCGATTAGAAGATAATTAAATTTAACGCTGATTTAAGAACTAATTAAAACATTTCGTACGGATTCATAAATATTTTAGATGCTTACGTTAATCCAGAAAAAAGAGGGACTGTTTGAGGTCCGAACATAGTATTATTTTATGAAGTGCGGCTAAAGCTCGAATTTAATTTTTTATAGTCTTTTTAAAAATGTATCACGGTGTTGGTTTGAAACGCGTTTAGACAAAATACGTAAATAAAGGTAATGTGGTGTTGTTTATTTATTAGGATGTTGAGTTTGCAAATGCTTTGTTTATAGAACTCCCACGTGCAAGCGCATCAACCTATTATTTGAATTTTTAATTAAAAGTGAGTCTTTATGCGCAAATGAAAGAAGCAAAATAAGGACGAACTCTATTAAACAAGGTGAAATCAATAGCGCACTTCAGTTAAAAAATTTAAAAAGGACAAAAGAGTCTACCTTAATCCTTCCTCTTTCATCAAGGCAGCCGACATACTATGAGTATTTAGTAAAAATTTAAACAATGATTAAAAATACTATTTTAGAAAACGGATAAATAACGAGAAGAGCAACAATAATAAATGAATAACACGAATAAAACGATCCAACTAAACATCAACAATTAACCAACAATCAACAATTTGTAATTGGTAACACTGTATCAAACTGCAGGGATTTCTAGTACTTAATTTAGGGTGTTTTCAATGTTTCTAAAAGCATGTTTCCTTACTGGTAAAAAAGAGAGCATTAGGGTAGACTTTTTTGTGCTTTTTAAATTTTTAACTAAAGTGCGCTATTAAAATATGTTTTTAGGTTTGTGGTATCTAAAATAAATCAGAAGCAGGTAACTCGTATTTGTTATAAGCCTTGATAAAGCCCTACGCATAGGGGGCGAAACGTCGGCGTTGACAACTTATTGAGTTTGTTTTCATTCACCTCCACGTAGAAGGGCTCGAGAAGAGCAAACTTTATATAAAATAAATCAGAAGCTCTTGCTAACGTTGCAAAAAAAAACTCAAAAAAACGACAATCATTAGTTGCCAGATTGATTTTATAAAGTATAACCTTGTTAACAAACGGCTTAAAAACAAAAATTGTCAGAAAAAATATTTAAAGGGCATTAATATTTGTTTTTTTACTCTACACGTTATACAGGGTGCTTCACGTTGAGTGGCAAATAAATGGGAACTGAAAATTTGCATATAGGGAGTTTCAGAAGTGCTCTATTTAATGAAAATAGTTACACTGTTTCGGATATACTCGATATTTTAGGGCAACTTTCAGTACCATTCCTAACTCTACAGTTAATATTTTTGAGCTACTGCGATGCTAATGAAGTCTTATACAAAGACTAATCCAACTTTTAAAATTAATAAAGCCCCCTATGTTTAACTTCAATAATTAATTTTTTTCTCATACGTTCAAGAGAGGTAAACTTATGTATGGATAAACTACAAATGTTTGAAATTTAATGTTTTTGTTTACATTATTAATATTGATGAAATTCTCTTTATTTCAAGTTTAGGGTTTTTAATCAATTTAACTTGAATTAATTTTAATCTTAACAGTATTGCAATTTAGACTAAATTTGCAATCATTGCACATGATATTTATAATAAATTAATAACTTTTCGCAAGAACTTGAAATAACTCAATAAGTGTACATTTCAGCCATAAGGGATGCTCATACAGGACGAAAGATAATCACAAAAAGATGATAATGTTATACACTACGTTCTATTGAAGTTGTCAAAGTTTGACCTCTTTTTTTAAGCATCATGTTATTACTCTAGATTTAGAATCCAAATGTGCTTAGTTTAAACTACTCCCGAATTTGAAACTTTAAACAAAATCTCGGATTTTACTCTCAAAAAATTGTTCTCTAAGTCGTTAATTTGATCGTCCATTTGTTAAATTACTAGATCCTAATTGTAATATCTCTTCCGGAATAGACATGGTCTTGAACTTGCTTGTTACCGAAAGGGAAGGATTGATGATCTAAATTGAGCAACAGTAGATGTAAATCTACCTATCCGCTATTGATTCTAAACTTGCTTTAGTTTACCACATAGAAGATCACTAAGATACCGGAAACGTGGTCAGGTGGGCTATGCTCAATGTCGCTGTACGAAGCCCACGCGAAGGCCAGAAAGAGCAGCCGGAAAACTAGAACAGGTCGACCAAGAGGAGCCAAAGATGACGTCAGAAAACCTTGCCAAAGAGATTACCATTTGCATCACATCGCCGACGGAAAACATACACAGCATGTAGATCGAGAGATTTATAAGCGAACGGTGATCCAGAGTCCTAATTGATGCAGGAATTACAAAGACCATTGTTCGCCCCGATGTAGTACAAAAACGCGGGAGAACATTCCCAACGGTAGTGTCTCTTCGAACGGCGACTGGCGAACGAATTACTACACATGGTCAGATGTTAGTAACTATTGGTTTGGAAAACGGAGTACTCAACCATCAAGTACTAGTACCTGTTGAAAAGATTTTTCCTTCCGTAAAATTAACCATATAATATTCCAGGACCATACTGAGGACGCCTGGAGACCATTAAAAAACACATTGTATCTGGTGGATGGGCGACGTTTTTACACCCTGATGTGGATGCTTCTTCTAAGTCACTGCCAGATTAAATGGGTGTTGTAATGATAGGTGTAGGTTTAAAACACATTATTTTGTTGTAGATGGGTTTCATCACTCACTTGAATTAAAAACAACTATAGATAGTTGTTTACATGTAAGCCGTTCTAAATATGTCGTTTTCGTTCCAAATTTTACAGTATAATTGCTTGTTCTTTTTAATTCAAGTGAGTGATGAAACCCATCTACAAAGAAAATATTAGGCTGCTTGGAAGGGCTGAGACTGTCGTGCTTGGATGTCTGGATGAACATATCCGGGCAGGCAGTATTCGTGTATAGAACCAATTGAGACTGACTCCATAAGTAAAGAGTTACTGATTAGCCAGTCACTGGTAAGGGTTAAGAACGTGGTACTAGTAAGGATCTTAAACGTCAACCCGGAACTTGTAACTCTTAAGAAAGATACCACAGTAGGAATGTGTACACCAGTAACTCAAATAGCAAGATGCGAAAACACCATGAAGGGTAAACAAAAGAAGGAATGCCTACAACAACTGTTAGACATGTTGTCATTTTCGTGTCAAGACCTCGACCAAGACAAACTGCAAAAAGTAAAAAAAATGATTAAGGAATACCACGATGTGTTTGCTCTGGCCAATAGTTCGAAAGAAAGAACGGGTATTTTGAAACACAAAATAACTACTGGAGATGCCCAACCGATTTGACAGAATCCCGTAAGGCTTCCCCTGGCGAAACGTGAAGAGGCGGGTGTGAGTCATCGTAGACATGGAGAAACAAGGAGTGATTGAACCCTCAAGTGGTCGTAGGCGTCTCTAGTGGGATTAGTGAAGAAGAAAGACGGTACAACCAGATTCTGTGTTGATTATCGACAATTGAACAAAGTCACGAAGAAAGACCCTTTACTTAGCATTGACGATACATTAGATACTTGTTTTCAACGATGGATTTAAAAAGTGGCTACTGGCAATTGGATGTAGAACCTAAAGATCGCAAGAAAACCGTTTTCACTGCTGGAAATGGTTGTTGGCAATTCACAGTAATGCCCTTCGAATTATGGAACGAGAACTTCGATAGGACCAAGATTGCGTAGACGCTTTTTAACAACTTAAACCGTCTCTAGTCAGCGCGCCAGTTCTCAGATACCTTCGCGAAGATGGAACATTTGTACTAGGCACCAATGCGAGCAACCTGGCTGTAGGAGCAGTACTATCCCAGGTTCAAGATGGTCAAGAAAAGTCATCAGGAATTTTAGTAAGGTTTTTTCAAGACCAGAGAGGAATTACTGCGTGACTAGAAGCAGAACTCCTAGCAGTTGCTAAGTCCATCGAACATTTCTATAAATACAAGTCGCCATACGGATTGAGCAATTGCGAGAATATGACTATGAGACAGAACACCGTGCCGGAACGAGCCATTGTAACAAAAACGTCTTATCCAGGAGATCTTATCCAATAAACTATACTCATTGTTATAAATTGGAAGAAAAAGTTAAAAAGAACATCCATGGTCGATGAGAGTTGGGAGCCCGAGCAGTTGAGGCAAGAACAGGAACAAAACCCCAAATTGCAACTGCTTCTGGAATGAAAGACGAGAGATCAAATTCCAACCTGGGAAGAAGTGAGTGCTTTGAGTAGTAACGTAAAAGCGTACCTACTGGGTCCAATGTGACTTGTTGGTAATAGAAGTCAGTCTTCTGAAACGAACCATGGAAAGTGTCAAGAGTACCGAGAGAAGGCAACAATTAGTAGTGCCTAAGAGCCGAGTGCCGGAAGTATTACAGCACCTGCATGATGGGAATTCTGGAGAACACTTTGGTGTGAAGAAGACACTTGGTAAAATAAGAGAATGGTTCTATTGGGTGAACTGTAAAGAAGGTGTTAAGGAGTGGTACCGAAAATGTTTCCTGTGTGCCCGGTAAAAAAGAGGAAAGCACCTATGAGGCAGTACAAAGTCAGCAACCTGATTGAAAGAGTAGCGATCGACATTGCAGGTCCGTTCCCTGAAAGTGATGCTGGAAACAGATAGATTTTGGCGGCAAAGGATTATTTTACCAAATGGACAGAAGCATATGCCATACCAAACAAAGAGGCAGCAACAGTGGCAGACTTGCCAGTCAAATACTTTTTCTACCGTTTTGAAGTTTCCTTGGAATTACATTTAGACCAAGGGCGGAACTTTGAGTCAACCTAAATCCAAAACGTCTGCCAACTGTTAGAAATCTAGAAGACCAAAACGACGTCTCTTCACCTTCAATCAGATGGCCAAGGTTGTCGACAAACATCAGAAGGATTGGGACCAGTAGTTACACCACCGAGGGGGAAAGCGAAAGTGGTATATTGTAATCGGCTCCATCCGCTGCGACAATAATGCGACTACCAATCTCATTCGGACAAGAGTAATAACGAGTAAGACACAAAACGAAGGATGTAAAGAAGACTTCCATGAATTTAAAACAAAATACGGAGGTACGACCAAGGCAAGGTTTGGAGTTACGACTGAGGTTCAACACGACCTCTTCGATGTACTAGCGCATTGGGTGGTTTGAGATCTGCGCATTTCTAAGAGGAATCGCGGTTGTTTTTAACAAACTGTTTGGACGAGAAGATGAACTTCGCAGACAACAACCTGATGTGGGTCAAACTCTGAAGCTGTGAAGGAAGACTACTTTGTTTCAAAGGAACTGTCCTACCAGAAACCTACCTACGAGGACCTGTGGAATACTTCATGGGATTTCAAGAAGGATACTGAAATCAGTAACATCACGAAAATCGCAACACCTAAGCTCGGCTGTGGTCTAGATCGTCTGAACTGGAAGATTATCTAAAACATGTTAAAAGTTGTTTTTGGAGAAACAAGGGTTGATATGTTGGTCTGCAGTTATCAACCGTATAGCCTTCATGGGCAAAGGAGGACTGTGCATTGTTATTTTACCAGCAGAGACTTTGTCGAAATTGACGGATTGCCATTACCGCCACCACCCATTCTGTCGGTGCCGAGGTTTGAATGCCGTTCTGAGACAAAAAAGTCTTAAGGAAGGGGCAGGGGGCCACTGGATTTCCAGGAATAAATTAGAATAATCTCTGCGTTTCTAGAACATTCAATTATCTTCTAGATTATTATCTATCATATATTTATTTATTCGTATGGTACATTTTAAATATTGTATTGTAATGTAAGGGTTATGTATGGTGCACCAGAAGATCAGTATAAACCTGTATAGTGTGGCGACGAAACCGTGTGCAATAGTGGATTGGTTCGTCTTGGCAAAGCATTTGCTTCAAGGTTTAGGAAAACCACTAAAACCTAAAAACGCCAACCCTTACCCACCTTAGTATTCATATGTAGTAATATTAATTAAGTGTGCAAACATTATAGAAGGTAAATAAGAACATAAAATTTTTCATATATGAAAGCGTCATCATAAATCAGTTCGAAATTATTCGTCATATTAAGTTGATATAAATCAAACGTGTAATAGTTGATGTGTTAAATAAATGTAATAACGTTGAAGAGTGTAACTTGTAACTTAACTCTTTATTAATTCTCGCGCTTGTAAATGCGATAACAAAAACAAACAAAGAAATAAGAATCATTACAATACGTATGTTGTTAACATACTAATCAGAGCTAACAATCTTGAAGATGCGAGGAGGTTACATTTTGAATTGTGCTCGTTGTTGAGTAAATATATCAGATATCAGTTCCTACCACTACACTGTCTATTTTAGCTTAAATTGCCACTATTTACGATCCACTGGGATTGATTGCTACTGTTAAGCATTGGAAAAATGTTATTATTTTGTTAACTCAATTTACTAATATTCAAATTCCCCGACTCAGTTTCCCGTATGGTGCGAACTAGTTTAAATTTAGTTTTTAACGATATTTTTTGTGGGATAATTCAACAATTACTTTGGCTTGGATCACCTCAGAACCTTCTAAATGAGAACCATTTGTTTCCAACCCAGTAGCTAAAAGTCAAGAGTTGATGCCACATACCCACACACGTCCCGGCTCCCGCCGGGATATTATTTCTCGCGGGTTATCACGAGGCTTAACTTAAAAGACTGTATGCAGTGGTGGGAAGGTACGCAATTCTTAACACTCTGTAAGGATAAATGATCTCTAATTTTCAATTCGGCTCGAAGGACCAACTGTTTGAAAATTTTTTCAACAAAAAGTAAAATTTGTGGTTGAACAATATATTAACAGAGACACACAAATAACGACTTTTGAAAATACAAAACTCGATATACTAATTGAAAAAATAGACAGGGGTTACTAAACAATTACAAAAGATCAAGAGGTAGTAACACATCCTGTACAATTTATAGTTCCACCTCTCTTAAACGTAAGATAAAAAAGTTAGTTACTGGAAGTTAATTTTCAAATTTGGTTTGTTTTAGCATAAGATTTTCTTAATATCGAAATAACTCAAAAAACTTTTAATTTAAAGTTAGTGAATGGTATTAAAGTTGCCCTAAAGTATTGAGTAGAATCCTAATCTTGCATAAAAAAACATGACATGGTAATTTAAATAAGTAAGTTGGGGTCAACTTCGAGTACATTCGGAAGTGCTACAAGAGTGTCATTAATTTCATTACATAGAGCTTTTACTTATATGCCCCCGTACTAATGATTGTATAAGAATGTTTAGAAAGGGTAATTCAATAATTCAGCAACAATTCCTAATATCAGATAAAGTATGAATCACAACAGCACGCCCAGTAGGTACTTATTTGCTTTTATATCTTCAATATTTAGTCGAGAAATCTTTCATGAAAATTAGAGTTTATTCAATAAATGAAAAAAGTGCGGTAGGTTAAGTATTATTTTGGCTATTTAGATTATACCCAAAACCAAACCTTCGCTATTATGTCTATGTTTTTTTTAAGTTTTACTGAAATCGGATTATAAGCTTTTGAGATATTACGTAAACACGCAGTATAGACGGATGGCAGCCGATCTCTCCCAAGACAGAAATTGTTTTTGCAATTTTTTTGAACTTTAAATCGTCAGAAAATGTGAAAAAACGAGTGTTAAAATTTTGGATTTGGAAACCACCATCTTATTATTAAAATGCGGTGTAATATCTCTTTGTCCACCGTCACGTCTATTCTCATTTTTTCAAATATTGTTTTTTGTTTTGATATTTTATCAATTGAGAAAACATTTAATAAAAGATATGTGCCAAGGTAAAGAAAGAAAATACGTGAACACATTGCACCATAACGTCGCCATCCATTCATGTTCGACTTTTGATTCGTGTTTGGTATTTTTTTGGAAGTACTGTTTCTTTCTACTTATTGTGACATCCTTGTTGGTGTTGAGATTGTTTCGAAACCGATATGTGTATGAATTGATGAACTGGATGATGCACGTTACGCAATGCACATAATGGATTGATTCATGGATTTAACTGTTTGACCTGACTTGACTCGACTTTAACTGAATTTCATAAACGATTGAATGCAATTTCATTTATATTTGTTTGAGTAGGTCGGTACTGAATCGACAAGGTTGTTGCAATTACATATTGATTGAATGTCAGCACATTGTAGTTTGTGCTAATGAATTGATTAGGTTTGGATTGTCTTGTTTGCATTCTTTATGCATCATTTGGAGATGACAGTTTAGATTGATAGAAGAATGCTACAGGCAAGCCAATATGGGCCGCTCCTTAGTGGATTGCCCAGAATCTGCGATAAGATATGCTGGGTAGTAAATTTGCAAATGTAGCGGATGTTTGAAACAACGAACCGTAAGTTGACCTTGTGCAGTACTGATGTATTCATTTGAAATTGAAAAAGATAGAGAAATTAGAGCAGGAAAGGATAATAAAAATTGGAAAGCTGTAAAACAAAAAAGGAGGAAAGGAAGGAGAATATAGTACAAATTAACAAAGCATGGTAAAAAGTAAAATTTACTAAAAACGGTAAAAAGAAAAAAAAGAAATAATTGAATTTTTTCAAAAAAACAATTAAAATCACTTCATATAAAAATAGAACTTTAAGTTTAAGTAGGATTTAGGTGAGAAACTAAATAAACAAATATATGTCTTAAAGAAAAACAAAAGGAGATGGTAAAGAAAAGATGGGAAGTAAAGGAAAATATGAATTGATGTACAGGGAAAACATAATTTATAAGAAAAACAAAAGTAACAAATGGAAATCAATTGCTTATATATGTGTTCAGTTACTAAACGCATCATTTTTAATAAGTAATACAAAAAATCATGCCTTATACGTATGTAAGATTAATTTAAGGATATATCAAACATAATTGCTTAGTAATAAACTTTTTGTAACCAATGACAATTAGTTTTTGCTTAATTGCAAATATTTGTGGATTTCATATCTTTATTTTTATATTAAGGTATAATATTGATTAGGAAAGAACCGCTGGTTGGTTCATGAAAAGTAATCTATGAGTCTGAATGCTTCACTAAAAATGATCATTTTATCAATATTGAATGGAATAAAATAAAAAGCCCAGGTTGTTAGTATTGTTAGTATAACAGTTATTAACTAGACTTTTTGTCATCCCATTTCACTTCAGGCTGTAAAATAAAAAAGAATAAACCATTTAGAATCGGATCAACGAAGCCACAGAAAGAATGTGCAAGCCAGTAACTCAAACATGAAGATGCAAAAACACCATGGAAGGTACACAGAAGAAAAAATGCCTATAATAACTATTAGACATGTTGTCATGCTCGGGTCAAAACCTCGACCAGGACAAACTAACAATAATAAAGGATTTTATTAAGATATACCAAGATGTATTCGCTCTGGACAGTAATTCCAAAAAAATAACAAGCATTGTAAAACACAAAATAAATACTGGAAATGCCCGGCCCATACGACCAAATCCCAGAAGGCTTCCCCTGGCGAAACTTGAAGAAGCAGAGCAAGTAATCGCAGACATTAACAAACAGAAAGTGATTGAACCTTCAAGTAGTCCTGGGCGTCCCCAATGTGACTAGTAAAGAAAAAGACGCTACAATTAGATTTTATGTTGATTACCGACAACTGAACGAGGTCACGACAAAAGACAACTACTCTACCTAGAATTGACAATACACATACCTTGTAGGTTCAAAATGGTTTTCAACGTTGGACTTAAAGACCGGCTACTGGCAAGTGAATATAAAACCTAAAGATTGTGAGAAAACCGATTTTACAATTCACCGCCATGCCCTTCTGGTTATGCAACGCCCCTCCGAAGTTTAAACGGTTGATGAAGACCGTCGTGGAAAAGGTTGGTAAGTCGTTTGAATAACACTTATCATATCTGAAGGAAGTGTTCCATCGACCTTCGTAGTGAAAACCTGAAGTTGAGATCTTTAGGAAAAAAGTACAATATCTGGGACACTTAGTATCGTAAGACGGAGTGCAGGCTACCCTGAAAAGATCAGAATAGTGCAAGAATAGCCAACACCTAGCGACAAGCACGATATAAGGAGTTTCCTTGAGTTGTGCACGTACTACCGTCTATTCGTTTCAACAATTAACAATTAACCAAATTAACCACCGCGCCAGTTCGCAGTTAACCTTGCAATAAAGGAAAAATTGTGCTAGACACTGATGCGAGCAACCTGGCTGTAAGAGCCGTACTATCCCAGGTACAAAATGATCTAGAAAGAGTCATCGGGTGTTTTAGAAAGGTTTTGTCAAGACCAGAGAGAAATTTTTGTGTGACTAGAAGAGAACTCCTAGCAGTCGTTAGGTCCGCCGAACATTTCTACGAATTCTTATTGGGACAAAAATTTCTACTGAGAACGGACCATACTGCCCCGAAATTCAATTGTTACAATTTAAGAACCCAGAGGGATAAGTCGTCAGGTAGATTCAGTGATTGCTAGAATACGACTATTAGGACACTGTGCCGGAACAAGCCACCGCAACGCAGACGCCTTATCCAGTAAACCTTGTCTGATGAACTGTACTCATTGTTCTAAATTGGAGGGAAAAATCAACGTCCCTAAAAAACAACCATGGTCGATGACAGTTGGGAGCCCGAGCAGTTAGGGCAAGAACAGGAACAAGGCCCCAAATTGCGACTGCTTTTGGAATGGAAGTAAATAAGCTCATATGAGGCAGTACAATGTCTGGAACCCGTTTGAAAGAGTAGCGATCGAGATAGCAAATCAGTTTCCTAAAAGTGATGCTGCAACAAACAGGTTTTGGTGACAATGGATTATTTCAATAAATGGAAAAAAGCATATGCCATACTAAACTAAGAAGCAGCAACAGTGGCAGCGACATCAAGAAGTTTTTCTGCCGTTTTCGCGTTTCCTTGGAATTACATTCAGACCAAAGGCGGAACTTTGAGTCAACCTTATTCGAAAACGTCTGCCAACTGGTAGAAATCAAGAAGACCAAAACGACGTCTCTTCACTTCAAATCAGACGGAATGGTAGAACGGATTAATCGAACGGTAGGAAAATGCCTATTCAAGGTTGTCGACTAACATCAGAAGGATTGGGACCAGTATATACTTTATTTTCTGATGGCGTATTGATCATCCGTTCACGAAAGTACAGGCCAAACATCTACTGCGTAACGCTTGGTTATAAAATACGGTTGCCATGCAACCTTGAATTTGGATATAGACCTGAAGAGAAAATTGCGGGGAAAGTAAACTCCGGAAGAGGTTGGATGACATGTATGATTCACTCCGAAAGAACATCCAAATTGGGAGTAATCTGAAGAAGCTACGGTACAAGATTCAAACCCAAGAAGGTGGAGAAGGTGGATGGTTATACAATACCCAAAGAAAGCGTGGATTGTGCCTGAAGCTGCAAGACCAACGAGAAGGTCCGAGAAAACTATGGACACAGACTTAATAATGTCATTTACCGTATCCAAAAACCACCGAGGAAAAAACCGAAAGTAATACATTGTGATCGTTTAACCCCATACGTTGGTAACAATGATGTGAACCCCAATCCCATTTAAAATAACGAATAAGACACCAAATCAAGGATGTGAAGAAAACTTGTATGAATTTATGGCAAAGTACGGAATTACGGCCAAGGCAAGGTTACGGCTGAGGTTTAACAAGACCTCTTCTATGTACCGGAAGAGTATTCCCTTGCGCATTGTGTAGCTCAAGATCTGCGCATGTCAGAATGAATTGCCAAATAAATTGTTTGGAAGAGATTATGAGCTTCGTAGACAACAACTTACTGTAAGTCAAACTCTGAAGTTGCGCAAAGAAAGACCCTCTATCTACTACTTGGTTTGAAAGAAATTGTCTTACCAGAAACCCACCTATAAAAACCTGTGGAATTTTAAGAATGACCCGAGATCAAGAATGAACAAGATCAAGAGAATAGCAGTACCTAAGCTGTGGTTTAGATAGTCTGGATTGGAGGATTGTCCAAAACATCTTAGAAGTTGTTTTTCGAGGAACAAAAGTTGATGTGTTGGTCTGCAACTATCAACAGCATAACCTATACGGGCAAAGGAGAACTGTTTCTTTTACCGGTGGGGATTTTGTTGAAATGGACAGGATTGCAGTTACCGCCACCACCCATTCTATAGGTGCCGAGACCCGAATGCTGTTCTGGGACAGAACAGTCTGAAGAAGGACAGCGTCATTTACGAAATAAGTAAAGTGCTGTATTAGAGGTAATATAAAAATGTATCCATACATATCTGCAGGTTATCGCAATGTTTTTTTCAGTACTCCCTAGTATTCCTCTATACGTTTGTTAGTATCGGAACGATGTGGTGTTCTACACAAAACGTTTGATTAAACAGCGGTTATAAAAAGTGCGCAATGCAAACGCATTTTCATGCATTTACATGCACTTTTCCAATAATGAATGAAAAATGTCCTTGTTACCAATATTTTTTGGGTAAAATATAACGGTTTTTCAACCGCCTATTATGCATGGAAGCTCGTCGATTGTCACATATATTTAAATCACACCTGAAAACGCCATTTCTTCTTCATAAAATACTGATGACAGAATGTTTGCAATCGACGGGCTAAGGGGGTAGCCCAAGCTATTAAAGTTATAGAGTGGTTTCCCTTTATTTTAATGTGTGGAATTTTTGGAGATTGTAGGCGTGACAAACTTGTTAAGTAATAAGACACTGGAATAAACGTTTTGGTCATATTGAGATATACTAAAAACAAAAAGACTAGAGAGTTCGTTATTCCAAAAGAAGGTTTGTACAAAAGTACGCCGATCTGCGCCCTCTTAATTTGGAAACCTGACGATTTTTCATTGGTTGTAGAAAATGTAAAAGTTGTAAGCAAGTTGTTGACATCTATACCATCGGAGCTGCCCTAAAAAATTAATTGCAACATTCTTACAATTAGATAATCCAGAACTCATCACAGGCCACACTTTTCTGAAGTCATCAGCTATAATGCTAGTGGAAAATGGTGGTGACCAAAGTGAAAGAGCAAGGGTGGTCGGATTTGTCTGCAGTAAGTGAAACTTATATTGAAAAGTCGGTTTTAAAGAGGATGAAGATAACAAAACAGCTTTTTTAAAATTGTAAAAATGCAGCAGCTACAGCGACCACTACATCATGTTCAAATTCTAATAACATCGCTAGTACTAGTCGATTCCCTTTTGATGGATTACAAATTTCAAGTAATAATAGTTGCGAATTTTATTTCAATATTCATTAAGGCAACTAATCTTCTTCTTCTCAAGCCCTTAGTGCGCTCATTGTTGAGCATAGGCATTTTTTCCAGTTCTGTCTATTTTGAGTTATTGATATCCATTTTAATCCAACAACTTTCTTTAAGTCGTTATACCATCTTGTGATAGGGCTCTTTGTTTTAATGGTAACTAATATGTGTATTAAATACAGTTATTAACGACATTTGGTCGATAAGTACCAAATAACAGGCCAGGTTGAATGTTTGTAAAATGGAGGCGTAGCGAAGCGAAGAAAAACGGAATCCTATTCTCAAGTGTCGAATAATCGTTGTAGTACCTAGTCGACAATTGTCAAATATTTAATGTCGTATGAACTTCCAGTAATGTATTTTCAGATACCATTCGACACGTAAAGTCGCGTACCACAATTTATACGTAATAGAAGTTTGCCAACATCGCAAATTAGTTCAAAAGTATGTGTTTTATAAACACTTTGACAGTTAGGTGACATGACGAATGTAGACGGAATAGAATGTCATGTCGTGTAAAACTAACAATGTCGAGTGCTCTAAGGGTATTCTACAATGTGTCTACTAAGTAGAAGGATTAGAAGAGTACTATTACAATAAAATAATTTTGAATAATTTATTTAAAATTTTATTAATGTTTTTTCGTCCGATTAATTTAATGGTGTTATGAATACTTCTTCTAGGTGCAGGTAAATAACAGAACTAATGGCCTTAGTTTTGCATAAAAATGCCAACGTTTCGCCCTAGCTAGCAAGAGCTTTATCAAGGCTAATTGTATTTAAATAAAACTGTATGAATCAGAATAATTAAAAACATATCAAAATGTAATGTGTTATTCATTAAAATAATTAAGCCTAAATATTAAAGCAACTTTGTCGACAGATATGTAAGCAGTTACATAAGTCGATTCTTCAATTATTATAATGAATTAAGTCTTCGCAAAAAATAACATTCTTGAATAACCTCCTGTAAATTCAAGAGATTGTACATTAGTAAACAAACATCGAGAATCACTTGAGAATCTATTGTACAATCTCTTACGAATTTATAGCAGGCAATTGAGATTGTTATTTTGGCACTATTTGACTATAATAATCGGAATAATCAACGTATGTAACTGCTTACACATCTGTCGACAAAGTGCTTTAATCACGAGTTGACACTAGATGTCGCAACACTTATTTGTTGTTAACTTATATTATATTATATCTAAGAAAATCGTTATATCGATTAGTAAGTTATATATAAAAAAAACTTGTAAAAAATGGAGCTGTAGTTCAGACATCGTTCTCATATAAGGTTACTCAAATATTTTAATGAAGTCCTTGTTTTTCCTGTACTCTTATAAAAATGTTCGTTCTTTTGATAACGTGGTTTAGGTCCAATTTAGAAAGGAATTATGGTTGAAAAATATTTGTATACATGATTTACTGTTTTTTCTAGAATATATATCTTTTTTTTTATATTTTTTATGTATGTCTTATTTTTGTAATTTAATCAACAAGAAAAATGTAGCGCTTGTCGGAAGTATGTCAATATGTATAAGAAGTTCCATTTAACTAAGCTATCGCAATTTATTCTGACATTTCGTATATTTCAAAATGATTTTTTGAGATACTTCTATTGTAGAATGATGTTAACAACATAATCGTTAAAGTTAGCTTTAGGCACAAAAACATCAATTACTTCAATGTCGAACACAGTCAAGCTTAATGCGTATTTACGTATTTTGTTATTTATTTGAAAAACTTTCGTTGTGAAATTATATAAACCTGTTAACAGAATTTTCAAATCTGATATAATAGAGTTCAATAATAACAGTAATTTTTAGATGAAATTATTTTAAACTTTAGTGACTGTTGGAAATTTTGTTTAAAAACTATTGACGAACTTTCTACGTTGATATTTCTTAAATTTGTCGACATGATAATCTAAATAACAATTACTCTAAGCTGCTAAAGCATTCATCCGTAAATGGTGTTGCTTGATTTTGTGTGTTATGATGGTATTCGTAGATTTACATCACTCGGTTACGTATTATTAAATAAGCCTAATTTAGAATAAACAGTTTTCGCAGAAAAACGAAAATACATCTATTGATATTTGTTGTAATATTTATTCAATATCATTAAGTACATACTTCTTCAGTAACCTGTAGTGTAGGTAAAAAAATTTGAAAATCTCATTAGGTACTTTAAAATATGTCATGCGTCTTGTTTAAAAGCTGTACAGTTGTCTGCATTGAGTAATTACATTTTAGTTAAAGACACATTTGCTTAATATTGTCTGTAGAAATATGTTAGTTCCTAAATTTGTTAAAACACAAAAGATGCAAAGTTAACGATCGACGTGGGTCATGTTCTTTGTAAACATTTTTGAAAACAATAGCAAAGCTAAACTCAACAATGTCACATTATTATCTACTACTGCTTTGAGGTATATACCCAAGACCTGGAGAACGGCAAGGGTGGTATTTATACTAAAAGCTGCGAACAAAGACACCACCAACCCTAAGGCCTACAGGTCCATCAGCCTCTTGTCTTTTCTATTCGAGACGCTAGAGAAATTGGCGGACAACTATATTAGGACAACAGCATTTACCCGGGAACAGCATGCGTACAGTGTGAGCAGATCTACGGAGACTCTACCCTGTACCAGCTGACGAGCAAGTGTATTTCACTAGAGCAAAAAAAAAGCGACCATTTGTGCCTTCCTAGACATTGCAGAGGCCTTCGACAACGCCTCCTACAACTCCTACAACAGTGGAAGAGAGCAATTTCACTCCCCTGTTGTCAGATGGTTGGTAGAACTTCTGAGGACCAGAAGAGCTAAATCAAGGCTGGAAAACTCCACCGCTTACACAACACTCAATATCTAGTGGACATCCAATTAAATAAATGTCCATAAGACATATTTTAAACAACATCCAAGAGAAGTAAATAACAAATGAACAGTGAATATCCAGAGTATAGCTATTTAGAAAAGTTATAAAAATCCCTATAAGTAAATCAGCATCTCACAATATTTGAAACGAACCGTTAAAGCGGAGGACTTAAAAGTTAATTATCTTGTAACTTTTAAATTAATTCATACATAAAAAAACGAAATGTGCAGTCGTGATAACAGCTGTTTGTGTAACCACGCTTTTAGTTGAACCATATGTGATTGTTTTACTTGGCTTTACTAAGCGTAAATGCTCATTTAAACGTTGAAATTGTTGAAGATGGTGTGGGACGATAAATTATTAATTTCTCTTGTCCAAAAATATCCCCAGCTGTGGAAACGAGTGTGCAGAATTTAAAAATAAAGTAAAAAATGCATAGCCAGCATTATGAATAATCAAACTGGTAAATTGAATTTATTGTACCAATATCATTATGTGTCTCTAGCTGATGAGTGCGAGCAAAATTTTTGGTTATACCATTGAATATTATTATTTTTAATATAATATTTTAATATTATATTCGTATATCTTAAATTATTGTGCATGCAGTTTTTAAATAATCAAGTGTAAGTATATTGCTATGATCAAATGCAGCAACACACATAATTTCCAGTTTATCACTTAGTTAAGAAGTAATACTATATTATATACAAAGGACTAAAGTGAGTGTTTTTATCCCGGAACTGAAGTTTATTGGCAGAGAGATAGTAATAATCACGTAAAGGATACAATATCACTTTAGTCCTACAGGATATACGCTATTTTTTGCATTTTCAGGAAGGTATTTTCAATTAACAATTGAGTTTTTTAATAACACTGATGGCACGTTTGTTATGATAATTTGTCGTTAGTTAGGGTATTAACAATCATCACCAGTTTTGTATGGGTTTTTATTTAATTTATAACTGACAAAAATGGGTGATTTTGACTTTAATTCATATTTAATTTCTAGGGAGCAAATGAGATACTTTAGTCCCTGTTATGCGGGACTAAAGTAAGTATTTTAGTCCCAAAAGTGCAAAAAATTCATTAAACTAGACCTGAAACTGAATGTGGAAGCGTAATCCATTCCATTTAACACTTCTAAAAGCATAATAATGCTTGACATTGTATTGAACTACTATACCAGAATTATATACTCTTTGATACCAGTAACAAGTACAGTGTCTGCGACTAAGAAAAGGGGTTGTGATAGTGGCAGCTTGTGTAAATTGTAAAAACACATAAAATATGTAAAGTGATATATTGATTAACTAAACTAAATTAGTTAAATTAATTAAAAGTTTTCTTTATTACGATATGCATTACATTGATATCCTGTAGATAAACTAATGGTATATTCTGTGGATATTGAAAATACTGTATCCACAGAATAAACTTCTAAATGTACAGTAGACATTGAGAAAGTATTAAGTATGGGTATCTACAAGTTATACTTCCAAACATCCAGTAGATATTAATAAACTAAATCCCGTGGACGTCCACAAAATATTTACTGTATGTGGGAAGCTGTGGCTACGCATTTTCTAGGTGGTCACCTTATCTAGTAAGGATACCTACTAGATATCTAACAGATAGGTTTGAGTGAATACCACCAGGAGATGTACTCAAGACGGAGTATTGTCGCCCCTGATAAGGAGTCTACTTGTGGACGATCTTATTTGCCTTTTGTCTAGTAAAATAATTTCCTCTCAGGGGTACGCTGACGACCAGTGACGACATTGTTATATTTGCACAAGGTAAGTTAGAGAACATCCTTTGTGACATAATACAAACAGGACTGGAATTGGCAGAAAAATATTGCAGGTCCACTGACCTGAGAATTAACCTCAGCAAAACTACGGTCGTGGCCTTTACCCGCAGAATGAAATTCAACGGACTTAAGCCAATCCAGATTGGTGAAACTAGCGTGTATATGCATCACGGGAGTAATAATCTGCCCCACAACAAGTATTGAGCATATTTTGGGCCTAACCCCTCTTCATCTTGTCATTGACGGGAGCCCAAACTGGCGCTGTTTCGCCTTGAAATACTAGAAAAGGGGGTACCAAGGTTCAATCACTTGGACAGCATCTTACTCACTAGAAGATATCCCGCGCTTCTCTTTCACAGAGACGATATGAGCAGGAACTTGCTATTTGCCGATGGCACTAGGCAATAAGGAAGACTGAGCGCCCGGGGAAACTTTCTTCCTATTACCAGGCAGCCAGATCTGCTAGTTTACAAACGGATCAAGAACAGCTGATGGTATGGTTTGGGAGTATTTGCGTGCAGGTTAACCTGGATCGGGGATATGTCGGCGGAAATATCAATATTATGTTTGATAGTTAGGCGGCCATCTCAGCGCCGAGCTGTTGTGTCATCAAGTCAATGATGACAAAAATTTGTAAGGAGAAACTGAATAAACTGGGGCCACACAATAAGGTCACTTTAGTTTGGGTCCCGGGGTATTCTGGATTTCTGGTAATAAGCAGGTGGATGCCCTCGCCGAAAAAAGGGCGGCTAGCTGTTTGTAGGGTCTGAGCCCTTCTGTGGTATTGATAAGCACTTAATTCAAGAAGTACTACGGGCAGTAGAACGGAAGGAAAATTCAGAATACTGGGTTAGTCTACCAGGGCTGAGGCAGGTAACTTTACTGGTAAAGAGTACAGGGATTACTTAGCAGTTAGTAGGAACCACTTAACAGGTCTCACGGGTTTTCTGACGGGACATTGCGAGAGATTGGTGTGTCAACTAACTCGACATGCAGATTTTTCTGCATGTCGGAGAACACCCTGGTTCACCTATTTGCGGAATGCAAAGCCACATTTTCCTGAAGGTAGAACGGTTTTGAAAAACGATTCCTTGAACTGGGGGAGATTACTCTTCTCAATCCAAAGCCAGTCCTAAGATTCCGTAGGTAACTTAATCTACCAAAGATGATGTAGGTTTAGAAAGGGAGAGCACAATAATTAGTACTGATTTTGTGCAACACACCTCAGATTACATCTATCTATACCTATTTATCTACTATTGCAAAGTCATGATCAAGTTCTTCTGAAGAAAATTGTTTCTCGTTGCTAATATGATTGGGAAAAGTAGAGATTTTGTTGACCCCGCGAATCACAGAGAATAGAAACGTTTGTGCAGGAAAGGAAATAGAAAGAAAACAATGCCTAAAACTATATCAGGACTTAAACATCTAGAGTTAATGCTAGGCGCGTTGTTTGGAATGTCGGTTCTGGCACGTTATGAGTTTTGAAACTACATGTACACTCTTCACTTCGAGCATAACTTTGTTTTAAAAATAAGAATAAAAACAAGGCTGTTTTTTCTATGTGTACTTTCTCATGAACTGTAGTAAACATTAATAAATTGAAATACCAATGAGACATCTGGACTTTTTCAATTCTTTACAAATTCTCTGATTTGGTTGTCCACATTTCTGAATGATCTAAATAATTTATCATACGCCTTATTTTTAAAATTTTTTATTACTGTAATCTTTACTTTTGATTTACCACAAACAAAAATTTTTGTATTTTCTATAAATTTTGTCAAAAGTTCCGTCAATGCAATTTGGGATTATAAAGGTGTCTTCTCTGTCAAATACCTTACCAAGATATATTTTTGGTTTTGTTTTGGCGCGACGTCAACTTAACAGATTTTCTACACCATGAATTGGCGTAAAGACAAACTTTCCCTACAGAGTCAACTTTGGAGCAAAATATGAATTGTGCATTCCAAAAGTTTAGGGCCACTTTAGAAACTGACAAAACATTACTAACGTTACAACAACGGAAAAATATGAAATATACAGGGTGATTCACGTAATTGATCTGTTAGAAGGTTATCGACTTCCTGGAATTCCATCAATGTGAATAAATTTGGTATACAGCCATAATAGACTACTCTAAGTCTAACTAAAATATTTTTCACTTCTGGATATAACCGGAAATTGACGCCATCTTAGTTTTTTTTTAATGGAATGACCTATTTTGACTGCATATTTAAATTCTACATTAAGTTTTATGATCAGCACCATCATATTGTCAAGATATGTGTCATAGGTTTTTACATATTGCAGTCATATAAGATGTACGTGCTAAACCGAAGTGAAAGTGGGAAGGAGGCAGTTTTAAGCAGAGGTCGAGGAGTATGAAAAATAAGTGTCAATATTATCAACAAACAAAGAACATTGAATGAAAACCGGGTCATAGAGGTCATCGTTTAAAGTCGCAGAAGGTTGCATCCATTAAGTCATCGGAGAATGTAAATAAGTTTAGTTCATTAAATATGGAATAAAATATTATGTAAGTATATAGAAAAAATATTGTAGCGAAAATATATATTTAAGTTGCTGTTAAATGTGCACGTTGCGTTATTTAAAATTTATTTAAATTTAATCACAAAAAACTTTTCATTATTTTAGTTGTATTAATATATTGTTTTAAAGTTACAAACCACTTTGTTAATGAAGCCAAGATCTTGAGCTTAATTATAAAATAAAAATTAATAGGTTCTCATGATTAACATAGAAGTCAATTGAATTTATTCAAAGTTGATAATCAGAAACTGTCAAATACTAAATTTTTAAATGGCAGCGTCTATTTCTGAAAGCAGAAATTGATGTAGAATTAAATTTTAAGTCCAATTTAATTAACATTATGCATTCCTAACATCAGTTGTTTTTAAGATATTTTAAGAAACTATGCTTTTGTTCCGATTTTTTTGAATAATCGCATAATCGGGAAGTGCCGTCAGTTTCAATTTCTGTAAGTTGACCACTTTCTAACCGACCGACGCCGACGGGCTACGTAAATCGCCTTGTATAATAGGTTATGTGGCAACCGTGAATACGCAAACAAAGATACGTTTTTGAGAGATCTAGATCAAGTTGTTATGAAATTCTTAAACATGAGAGAGTATTTGCTGAAGCAAAATATACTAAAAAAAGTCAAGTGATGGAGAAAGAAATGAAGTACGAGGGCAAATTGTGAAACACGTATGACAGTGTTCAGTACAATCTGATTTTCTGCATGTCGGAGAACACCCTGGTTCACCTATTTGCGGAATGCAAAGCCACATTTTTCTAAAGGTAGAACGGTTTCGAAAAACGATTTCTCGAACTGGGGAGATTACTCTTCTCAATCCAAGGCCAGTCCTAAGATTCCGTAGGTAACTTAATCTACTAAAAATGATGTAAGTTTAGAAAGGGAGAGCACAATAATTAGTACTGATTTTGTGCAACACACCTCAGATTACATCTATCTATACCTATTTATCTACTATTGCAAAGTCATGATCAAGTTCTTCTGAAGAAAATTGTTTCTCGTTGCCAATATGATTGGGAAAAGTAGAGATTTTGTTGACCCCGCGAATCACAGAGAATAGAAACGTTTGTGCAGGAAAGGAAATAGAAAGAAAACAATGCCTAAAACTATACCAGGACCTAAACATCTAGAGTTAATGCTAGGCGCGTTGTTCGGAATGTCGGTTCTGGCACGTTATGAGTTTTGAAACTACACGTACACTCTTCACTTTGAGCATAACTTTGTTTTAAAAATAAGAATAAAAACAAGGCTGTTTTTTCTGTGCACTTTCTCCTGAACTGTAGTAAACATTAATAAATTAAAATACCAATGAGACATCTGGACTTTTCAATTCTTTACAAATTCTCTGATTTGGTTGGCCACATTTATGAATGATCTAAATAATCTTTACTTTTGATTTACCACAAACAAAAATTTTTGTATTTTCTATGAATTTTGTCAAAAGTTCCGTCAATGCAATTTGGGATTATAACGGTGTCTTCTCTGTCAAATACCTTACCAAGATATATGTTTGTTTTTGTTTTGGCGCGACGTCAACTTAACAGATTTTCTACACCATGAAATTTAGATCGCTCCGAACCTCACGCCACGCCAAAAGTTTTGATCGATTGAAACTCCACGCGCCGCTCCAGGCGTAAAGAAAAACTTTCCCTACAGAGTCAACTTTGGAGCAAAATAAGAATTGTGCA
>JALBCR010000395.1:0-10000 GCA_030710515.1 Abscondita cerata
CTTTGATGTCGGAGAAAAACCGACAAGTTGCGGGAACGCCGCAAACCGTTCGTGGAACAATCAGGACTTGCGAATCTGTTCTAAAATTCGTACGTAGCACCGTCCAAATTAATGTTCCGATTGCCGTTCGGTTCGTTGTTCTGTTTGTTCCTCGGTTTGTTGTTCAGGTGTGTACGAAGCTTTACAATAAGCATATTAATATGAACTATATCTTATGAAAGGAGAGTTATGTAACTATAATTAACGACTTAACGTTACGTTAGTAGATTCCATTTACTATTTACACATATTTTCTTGGAACATTCGATAATTAACTATCGGGATATGATGACCCTATACTTCGCAGGTTGTGCGCAACTGGATACAAGCAAATAACTTGGAGCTGTTACCCTGGCCAGCAAAAGCCCAGATTTTAACATTATCGAAAATGTTTGGGCTCGAATACTTGCTGTTATCCGAAGACAACAAGGGCCAAATTTTATACCAGTAAACCGTAATGCACTAATTGCAGCCATTGATACCGCATGGGAAACGATTAATATTAATTATATTGATACCTTGATAGCGTCAATGAGCAGACGCCTCCAAGAATGTATCAATAATAATGGAGGTCACACCCATTATTGATTTCTTATATTTATTTATATAGTAATACCTTTATTTAAAAAAAACGTTTTCATTTAATTTTAAACTATAACTTGGTATCTTAATTATAATTATGTAATAAATTCTTGTCAAAAACTAAATATATACGTTGACAATAAGAATTGCCTTAGTTTTTATTTTCACTTTTATATTAACTACAGAAAAAATGAAACGTCATAAAATATACATTTTGTAAGGACTAAATATTATGAATAAGAGTTTAATGATTTTTTTAATAACTTACAATAATTAGTAGGTTAGATTTATTTAAAAATAAGTAATAATCAGTCAACCCAAATAACCATGTTTAGTTTTTGATTTAATTTAAAAGTTATTGCTTGTAGACGTTTTTTAAATCAAAATTATTTCTAATTTTATTTTGTAAACATTTCCTAAACAAAATTTTGATTCGATAATTAATCGAGCTATGGTGTTTAATTAGCGATACCTTCAAATATATTCTTTAAAGAAAAAATTAAGTAAGCAACGTAAATTACCTATTTTCTAAAACGTGCTTAGTGTAATGATTCATTCTACAGTCCTTCTATAAGATAACCCCTGCTGAGACTACCTGCTGTTAGAATTGTAAATGATACCCTTAAGCCCGCTTCACAATGTGCAAACTTTTGTTTACAGAAATTGTGGTGTCCAAGTTTTAAATTTCATGAGTGTACTATTTTACAATTTGTTGTAGGGGGCGCCACGTGAATGATTGTTGATGATGAAATCGACTGGTAACTTTTGAAAAAACTTTTTAGTGATTTTGATTAGAGAATATGAAGTAAACATCATTTCTACACAATATTGGCACTCCTGTTTAAATACGATAATTTCATCTGTTTCAGAGAAAAACGCAGTTGAACAATTTGTAGTGTCAGAAGGATTTCAAATATTACTTCATTTATTAAGGGTTTTGGACTGTCAGATGATTATGCTTCTCTGTAGATTTTGATAAGAATTGATAAGTTTACAATGAAATTATTAACAAAAATGAAGAAAAAATTTTTTATCTAACGCCTTGTATCCTTTTCCCCACAGCAATATTTTATTAAAGCATATTGTGTCTTATGGTCATATTTTTGTGTAAATAACCCCCCTTAGCCTATGTCCCAATAGTTATGAATCACCCTGTATTTCCAATAATTTATTTTAATAGGATTATTAAATAATTTATCTCGAAATCGGGTTGAATCGTGCTCGTAGGAAGGCAAAGGATGTTTATTCTATCTTCTCCTGTCCTACAGCGTCAAGCCCCAGTATATAGGGTGTCCCAATCTGAGTAGTATTGTATGGGTATCTTTGTTATCAATCAAGATAGAGATTCGGTTAAATGGGCAATGTTGTACAGATTTTCATGCCGATTGAGATACCGTTAACTAGGATTAAAAGGTTTACGATCCGTTCCGAAGATATCCGGAAAAATTAAAAAAAAACAATTTTCGAAAATAACAATTATTTCATATTACATACAGGACAGCGGCAAAAAAGGTTCGTACAAAGTTTCTTCACTAATAAGCTCTTTTTTTCTGCTTTCAACTTGATATGTTTGAAATAAAAGATCTTGACAAGCCATGGAAACAAATGAACTTCGATGATTGTTCAAGTTGTCACTCTCGATTGTTTATTACTTTGTTGTTCTAAAGTAAGAGACTGGTAGGTACTTGAAACCAGTATTATTAGTGATTGAATAGAAGAAATTTTCCAATGTCGACCTTTTCACTATAAATATTTATTTAATTAATTGTTTCTTACATTAAGTTACAATTTACAATTCGGTTCTACAATTTATACAAAAATCAATAATCTTTATAACTATACTAACCTCTAACTTGTACCCAACCTAAAATATATCTTCTTCTTTCCTCCCCCTTTCTTTTCTAATCCTATTATTTTCTCCCTGCTTCTTATCACCTCCTCCATCCATATCACTCCTTCCCTCCCTCTTTTAATATTTCCTCTCTTTCCTTCCCTCTTCCTTTAACTCCTCACATTCGTGACTTAAGTGTTCCAAGTTTTCCTATCCTTTCCCACACAGCCTGCACTTCCTTCTATCATCCTCCAACCAGTGCCTATTTTCCGCCTCCTCATTCCCACATCTAAATCTCGCTACTATTCTTTTCTTCTTCAAACTTACCCCCCTTCAAATACCTCGGTATCCCTTCATTCACTAACTCCTCATATTTTTTGTTATAATTCTCACCTCCTAATTTTCCCTTCTTTCTTGCTTCTGAATATCTCTGTCCCTTTCTACAATTTATTTTCTTATTTTTATTCCCTCCCAGTCTCTTCTTCTCCTTTCCACCTCCTCCTTTGCAAATCCCCCCTCTTTCGTACCTTATCCTTCCATCTCTTACTTCCCTCCACACTTTTTTCACAATCTCTCCGTCTCCTCTTTTTTCTATACCTTCCTCATATTACATTGCTATTCTCCCCGCGTGTATTTTTAATTTTTCCATCTTTGTTTCCTCCTCAACTATGTACCCCGGCGTCTCTCTTTTCACTAAATATGACCTTTAAAAGTTACAGGGCTGATAAAACAATTTCCCAATATTCCACAAAACATTTTGAATCCGAAGCGAGTCTGATTTCGCCGTGGTAGAACGACATGCGGATTTTCTTGGACGTAGTGATGTTAATTGTGGCGGTTAAACAAACCACAATTCGAAAAAGATGATTCGTCACCCAATAAGATGCGATTGATGAAACCATCATTGTCATGTTCTGCCGTTTTATTAACAACCCATCTCCAAAATATTCTTTTACACAAATAACCATTTGGCTGTGAAGTTTGAGCAATGTGTAATTTTCTTAAAACTGTAGACGCTTTAGATTTTTAATTTTAAGTAGAACTTCTATGTCCGAGTTGACACCTTCGGATTATTTGCCGCGCACGGCAGTATTAGTTCTTCTTCTTCCTCATTTAAAACAGTTTAGTGTTTGGGTTTTTTTAATGATCCATGCCGTTTTGGATTCAATGTGTTTAATATCGAGAAATTGTAATCGCCATTGGAAAATTTCTTTTGGTTCAATCACTAATAATACTGATTTCAAGTAATCACGGATCTCTTACTTTACAACAACGTAAAAAATATAACTTGAACAATCCATAGCCTACCAGATAATAAAATATAATAACCAGCTTATTGGGATCTTTTATTTCAAACATATCATGTGAGATATCATTGAAAGCAGAAAAATAGTGAAAATTATTTATGAATAATATGGTGCCCATTTAAAATAAGAAAGTTCCTATCAATATCTCCAAAACCACGCTTACGACAATCTTTTTAAAAATAGATTACAATTTGCCTTCATTAGTGAAGAAACTTTTGTACGAACTTCTTTTTAATAGCTGTCCTAATAAGTGAAATCATGAATACTTTTGAAAATGACATTTTCGGTTTTTTCGGATATCTTCGGAGCCGATCGGAATTTTGAAACCTAGTTAACGGTATCTCAATCGGCCATATAACTGAATCTCTATCTTTATTAATAACAAATAACAAACTCAGATTATGACACAATGTATACTAACGTCAACCAAACTTATTTAGTCGTTTATCGTGCGCTGGATTTCTTTTCAATTTTTGTTGGTTCTTAAAAGAATATTTTGTGTTATCGGTCATATTAAATTTTTAGTTATTTATAAAGTTGATTTCAGTTTTCAAAAAACTGGGGCCTTTGTATTGAAGTTTTTAAGGAATGGAACTCGTCGACGTTTCGGTAAGGATAAGGCTGGTCTTTATCAAGATTAAAAAATTCAATACTTTTTAAGTCTTGATAAAGGCAAGCCCTGTATTTACCGAAACGTCGACAAGTAAAAAAAGTACATGTAGTTTTACCTGTTCCATTGAATGATAAAAACATTTCTCATTCTGAACTCAAATTTGAGTGTGCCTTAACACATGGAGGATTAGGCGTCGGCAAATTCAAATGTTAGTTGATTTTAAAAAATCATGAATTCAAACTGATGAGTTGTTTTCTGACTACTTTCACTTAGAAGGGATCCTAACGCCATACATTAAATATCATAATGATTATTGGAGGAAACCTTTACCTGAAATCGTCATTACGCCTTCTTCGCATTAGGCACAAGGGCTTAAGAGAACGGTATGACATTGTAACGTATCGGTTATTTACAAGGTAACTTCTGATAGTATAAACTGACCAATTTAATAAATTTAATTCAAATAAATTAATCAATGTTTCAAATTCCAAAAAAAAAAAATTTGACTTTGAAAATTTATGTATATGATTATGAGCTTCAGTGTACTATTAATTATAATTTCATCTAGTTCAACTTCAAGGTTTTAATTGTTGTTCGTTTTGTAAAAAATCATTTTGTTTTGTTCATCCCTTTAAATTATTTATTACTTCAGTCTTAATGAAGTCCTTACATGGAGGTCGAAACGGCGCCAAATTCAAACTATTGAGTTATTTTCTTACTACGTCAACAAGACGGGGTTATAACGGACCTTTAAATTAAATATCAAAAAGATTATTGGAGGAAACCTTTACCTAAATTCTTAAATTCCACGAGATGTAGGGACCAGACTACTGTCAATTGCATACTTAAGGCCCTGTGGTACGTTTTGTTCGCATCCATGAGAAGTGCTGGTGTTACTTATTATACGTACTCGTACGTCAATGAATTGGCTTTGATAACAATTGTGCGAACTTACCAGTTCGTTTCTAACTATACTACCAAGGATTATTTCTTGTTGTGGTCTTGTATTCTTGTTGTGCTCTTGAAGTTGCTTATCTCCTAATAAATATTGTCTTCGTGGATTGCCATTTCAATGTAAAAAACACTGAACCTTTATCTGTTTTCAGTGATAATATAGTCATTTATTCGTAACATCCTCGAGGTTGATCAAAAGATAAGGGACATTTGGTCTAAGTAGATGACGAACAGCAGGGTCCCAACAAGGCCCTCCTTTCTAAGAGATATATTTTTATTCATTGATGTAGTTACTGTAAGATGTTCTAGCTTAAACATCAAGCGACGATACTTTTTGGTTTCCTGTATCAAACAATTCCATACGTTATAATTTTGCATTCCTCGTAAAATAATCAAAGTTCAGACATGATGATCTCCTTTATAAGGATATTTATTTATTTTTTCGTAGTACATTACATTGTTTTTCATGCAATAAGTATTCCGACATCTAGTGTTGTTGGAATACGTCCAAAAATGCATTTCCATTAAGGCAAGTGTAATGTATGCGTGTCTCACAAGATCAGAATAAACCTGTATAGTGTGCTGATGAAATCGTGTGCAATTGTGGATTAGTCCGTACTGGCAAAGCATTTACTTCAAGGCAGATGTAATGGAAATTTACCTGTAAATAGATGCTTGAAGTGTGTCTCGTTTTATGAAAATTGCAATCATAAATGTCTCAAGTCACTCTTACGGAACTTTTTCTATCTACAAGCGTTTATTGAATAATTTGGGAAGATACTCAAAACGTATGACCAAAATGTACCAAAAAATTGTTATTGTCGCAGAAATTGCAGTAACTTCAAAACACAAACTCCGAATCAACTACGACGCGATATCAATGACAATCACGAAGCAACTCAACAACTCGGGTTAAATCGAGGGTAGAGCCATCTACATGTCGAGGCTATTTGTAGGTACATTTTATTCATATGAGTTGCATATAACCAGCTACCTGATTATGTAATATTGGAAAAAAGATACAGAGATCACGAAAATATTGGAAGAAATATGGAAGATTTTCAAGAGCACTTCCATAGGTGTAGCCTACGAAACGTGGTAGATACATAGAAAAATCAGAACAAAATAAACAGCATGGTGGACAAAAAAATGAAATAGAATGTTAAAATAAAAAGCTTGACAAAGTTACCAAAACGACAGAACTACGATTAAGTATTTAGTGAAAAAGGTAAAACCAGACAAAGAAGTAAGAAGATAAAGTTGGAAAGATTTTCGGGAAATAACCGAGAAAGATAATAAAGAAAATTAGAAATTATTTTATAAAATACTGCAATCGTGCCAAAAACTATCAATAACAAAAATAATGATGAACGATCAGAAGGAAACATAATAATGGTAGAATTAGAAATAGTCGTAAATATCGTTAAAAATGAAAAAGCTCCGAACAGTACAAGATAACAACAGAAATGATTAAGAGATTATGGTCACAGGACATGGATGTATACAAATAAAAATCATGAACTTGGTATTTATGAAAGAAAATACCAAATATTGGTTTAAAGCTTTAATAGTTCTGAGAAATAAAAAGAATTCAAAAGAAACGTTTTGCGTTCCGATACTAACGGTGGGATAAACAATTTACTCGTAAAATAAAATAAACATCGTACAGAAAGTTACAAAATTTTAATAGAAAAGTGAAAAAAGGATACCATAAATGTTACAGTTTTAAGAATAACCCTTAAGATGGGTCCACTAGCTACTTGTTGAACCGTCACACGCTGGCCCTCCTTTTAAATGTTTTAAGACTGAAATTTAAACTAAAACTTTTGTTGAAATAAAGAAATCAAAAACTGCATTTTCGATAAATAGTTCAAATAAAAGTTATAAACAATAAAATTTCCAACAACTGTTTCCACTAATTTTTTTTGTAGGTATAATTAATATTTTTGGATATATTATTTAAATTAAACAATAGTTGTGTATAATTAAATTACAAACTTCTACCTTTTCACTCAACGCTTCCATATATGTGCAAATTCAATCTTAGATTGATAATTATTTGTATAGCACCGCACAATTTTAGAATCTAATTTACAAAATTTAATCTAATACGTTTTTCAGTTTTACATTATCTGTCCAGATACGAATTATTCGCAACCATAAATCAAACTTAAGCTCACATAACTGTACTTCCCACACGCAATTTGTCTATGTTCATTACTCTAAATGAGAAAAGTTTTGTATGTTATGATCCCACTTCGGCCAACCCTTACAATTTCCTGGTCGAACTTCTTACCCAAAATTTTCTTGTATTGGTATAATTGCGGCATTATTTAAATGTTGACGTTTTTGAAATTATTTATATTTTTACTTTATACTTTAAATTGACAATAAGTAATAGTTCAGAAGAAGTTGATGTCTTCTAGGTAAGTCTACAAATATTATTGCGTAATACTGCATTTACAAGGTTTTGTTTATCTTTATTAATTGCTTAATTTGCACTAATTCTTGCTTTTAAAACCATTTTTGTGGAATAGATTACAGATTCAATGATAAAAAGTGACGACTTCACTAATTAATCACAATCAACATATTTAAGTTTGCCACAATCATAGTATCTGCTTTTTAAATGTCTGTTCTCCATGTTAGTTCCAAAGTTAACAATTTTTAGTATTTTTACAAAATTTTGAAGTAAATTGAAATCTTTTTAACTAAAATTGATTTTTATGCTTCTAAACTATCATAATTCTGAAAAAAAAATGTGTGAAGTATTTTTGATCGAATTAGTTGAAAAAAAGAATTCGTAGTTTAACAATCAATTTACTCATAAATTAATTTAAAACTCTAAAAGTCAGTTAGACCGCCATACTCGAAGTTATATAAGTATAGAACATGGATCACATTTTCTTTTTTACTCCAAATTTTATAAATTTGTTTCCAAACAAAAATTTTTTTTTTTGGCGAATTATATTTAGGTAGTAGGTTCATTACAATAAAAATTTTTTTTGATATAATCGAAATCGCCAAAAGGGCACTTAACTTATAGCGTTCTTGTTTATATATTATTTGTACTCATTTTTATTCCACATCTTATAAATAAGATGGGCCCGTTTTGCGAAAATTTTGACACCTTCTGTTTCACTTTTTCTATGTAGCCAAAAGGACCGTTAAACTACACAGATTTTCGAATTGTTATTTATTTAGAAAAAATGTCCATTTTATACATTTTTGTTTCAATTAAAAGTTGTTTGTAATTTAATTATACACAACTTTTGTTTGAACTATTTTTTGATCCCATAAGTAATTACTGAGATATAACAATCAGATGACACTAATTGTTGTAACAATATTTCCACAAATATTAATTATACAAAAAGTTGAGGGAGAAAAGTTGTTCGAAATTCTATTGTCTATAGCTTTTGTTTGAACCATTTTCTTCTAAAACGCCATTTCATACTAAACGTTTGATTTTTTCTTAATAAATATCACAATAACCATATAGTGTGTAGTACATCGTTGAATTCGTAATGAAAAATGCTTCCTTATACGTTTTTTTTTTTTTTTTGGGTATGGGAGGGAGTGGATTAAAAACGTTTTTTTTCTAATAAAATCACAATAACCATATTGTGTACATTTTTGAATGCCATAAGAAAAAATAAAGAATATTTACAAAAATATTGATTTTATATCCATATTTTCTCCAACAACTTTTCCATTCGTTCTTTGACGTTTATTAGTATCAAAACGTTTCTAATAAAATTATATACAACTTTTGTCCAAAACAATTTTGAATCCAATTTTTAATTATGCTTTGTCTCAAGAGACAAGGTGAACACTAAACTTGACAATTAAAAGTTGACAATTTTTAGTAGACGATTTTTTGTAGAAAACTAAAAGTTTTTCTTCTTAAATTAGAGCAACAAGTGGAAGATTTTTTTGTAGAAAACTAAAAAAAAAAGTTGTTTTTCTCTACTAAAGTTTAATTAGTTCACTGGTTTTGGTCCTGGTCATTCGTTCTCACTACAATCTTCCATCTTGACACAAATACAACAAAAACACATACGAATTCACCAAAAACACTTACACCTGAAGTACACACGTGCACTGACACTGACGGTCGTGGGTTGAGGAGGGTGGACGGATGGTACCGCTCGACGCCAGTCCGGGGCGCGTGGAGGAGGAACAGTTCTCTATAGTTTCCTAAAAGTTTCACTTTTAATTGTCACTTTTTGATCTTTACCGACCTCCGCGGGAATTCAAAGTTTTGTGGAAGATTTTTCTCTCCAGAAGTGGAAGACAGAAAAAGTTGCTGTATTTAACTTAACTTAACACTTAACTTAACACTATCTCAATTTTTCTTATGGCGGAGATACCACGCGATGGTTTTTTCAACGGCGTCTACATGTGCATTTCAGGATTAAGGTAAATCTATCGTTATTCTTAAGAATTTAGAGTTAGATTTGACAATGTTCTTTTCGAATTCTTATTCCAAAATACTTGTTTTGTTTGCGTTCACCATGAACTCGTTCGAGTTGAACCACGTTTCCGCTTTATGAGTTTGATTCTTTATAATTTTCCGGAAAAATAGTCACCATTTAAAAGTGTTGTATTATCCCACAAATAGTACTGTATAAGATTTTAAGTTATAGCAAAGATGGTTCATGTTATTTAAAA